>PVJO010020282.1:0-32382 GCA_004026905.1 Hystrix cristata | reverse complement strand
GATAGTTTGGCTGGGTACATCAGTCTGGGTTGGAGATTGTTTTCTTTCAAGGCTTGGAACACGTTGCTCCAGGCTCTCCTTGATTTTAGGGTTTGTGTAGAGAAATCCGCTGTGATTCTGATGGGTTTACCCTTATAAGTGATTTGTCTTTTTTCTCTAATAATTTTCATTATTCTGTGCTTTTGCTGAATTTCTGGAACCTTATTATATGTCTTGGTGAGGACTTATTTTGGTTATGAGTAATTGGGGTTCTATATGCCTCATTTATCTGTATATCAAGTTCTTTTCCCCTGTTTGGGAAGTTTTCCATCATTACTTCTGTGAATAATCTCTTTAGATCCTTTGTATTGTCTCCTGCTGATTCATTCACTCCTATCACTCTTATATTGGTTCTCTTTGCATCATCTTGCAGATGTTGTAGTGATTTTTCATAATCTCTAGCTATTTTCAACAGGTCTTTCATTTCATTCTCACTGATTGCTGACCTGTCTTCTAGTTCTGAGATTCTATCTTCACTCTTGTTCATTCGGCTTCGTATACTTTCCAGCGAGTTTTTAATTTCTTGGATATCTGTTTGGATCTGTTTCATGGGCTCCATTTCTTTGCTAAGTTGTATATTCAGATTTTCAATTTGTTTTCCTTAGTTCCTCTGTTTTTTTATCTGTGTCTACCCTGAACTCACTAAGTAAATCTTTCATTATATTGGTCATCTCTTTCCTGACCTGGTCTATTACCTCTAGCCTGATGTTCTCTATTGCTGCGCCTATCTGTTTTTGAACTTCTGTTGCTATCATCTCTGAGAGTTTGGTTGGGTGTCTTCTGACATCCTTGATGTCATTGTCCTCTATATTTATTCTCGTTGGGTTGGGGGTCTGGGGTTGCATTTTGGTTCTATCTCTGGTCATTTTCTTTGTATACATATGTACTTTACCCCTTTTAGTTTGTTCTCTGAGTTGGTTTGATATTTTCTTTGTATGAGGTTACAAAAGGATAGGTAATAGCGTCCTCCTTGGGAATGTCTCTTTCTGTAGTTTCTTCTGGGTATATGTGTTTCTTGGTTATTATAACCTTTAGTCCTCCAGGGTTATCTTCGATGACAAGGTCATGGTTGGCTCTACTTGGTAATGGTGACTTCAGAGAGGGGAAGGGAAAAGAAAGTGACAAAGAAAGAAGCTAAAAGAGGGACAATGGGAGAAGAAAGAGGAGGAAAAATCAAACATACAGACAACCAAAAAAAAAAAAAAAACCAAAAAACAGAGAGAGTGTGGGTGGGAAAACAGCAGAAGATAGTGTCACCAGAGAGGAGGGCTACATTTTATGCATGTTGATGGGTTCAGACCCTGCCGGCGCGCGGGCCCAGGCTGCAGTCTTTTGTCCCGGGCACCGACCCGCTCTCACTTGAGCAGGAAAATCCCGCGGTCAGGAGGCCCGCCGCCGCTTTTGGGTGCCCAGGAGGGAACCAAGAAGCGCCCTATATTCTTAACATTAACTGAATTTGTATGCAATTACTTACAAGTGCTTAGTAATCTGTCATTAACATTTTATTTTCCTGAAAAGATGATGTTTTAGACATAAAGAAAAAGAGATGAAAACAATGATTTCTGTGATATTTCAACTCACACTTTTGGGGTTTTTGGGGGGCAGTGCTGGGGATCAAACTGGGGGCCTTGCACTTGCTAGGCAAACATTCTACCACTTGAGCTACATCCCCAATCCTTCAACTCACACTTTTAAAGAGCCGAATTTCAATTAATAAATGAATCTTATGAGATTCTGAAGTCCTTACCTGTGTCATAGGTCTGAAATCTTCCTGGCTGGCAACAGAGGTCTCTAAATGACTGATTCCTTGGGAGAGATATTCCACTGGTTAGCGAGGTAAGGAGAATTTCTAAAATGGTCCCCAAAGATGTTCCACCATCCTACCCAGACACTGTGAATGTGATGCAATCTCAGTGATTGTGTCAATATAATAGAGAGATTATCCAGGTGGGACTCATCTAAGCACCTGGGTGCTTTTCTGGCTAGCAGCAGAAGACGGAGACTATTAGTGTGAGAAGGGGCCTATGTGCCAGCTTTGATGATGACAGGGCCACATGAAGAGGAATGTAAACAGCCAGGGAGCTCTGAGAGAGAGACGCACTTAGTCACTGCCAGCCAGTCCTACAACTACAAGAAATAGGATTCTGCCAAAAACTTGAATGATCTCATAAGCAGATTCTTCCCAGAATAATAAATGAATCTTATAAGAGTCTCCAGAGACGACTCCAGACAGCTGGCACCTTGGTCTCAGCCTTACGGGATTCTAAGTGGAGAACTCGGCTCTACTTAGCTGTCTGAACTTCTGACCTATAGACACTGTGAGGTCTTTCATGAATGTTGTTTTAAACTGTTAAATTTGCAGTAATTTTTGACAGCACAATAGAAAAAAATATAGTCAGAAAATTGTAACAAGAATATTCAAAGTAGAGGGAACTTTGGAGATCTTCTATCCATCACTTCCCTAAAGAAAGAAAGTTCCTAAGCACTGGAAACAGTATGAATCCCAATCCATTTCAAAACTTTAAAAAACCTAAATTAAGTCATACATAAGTAAGCTGCACAAGCTTACTTACTCTTGATAAATGAATGTGTGTCTTTGTTTTTACTCCCACTAGAATATAAGCACTGCTTGGGCAGGGACGTGGGCTCCTTTGTTCACCACTTATCCCCCGATGAAAAGATCAGAACCTGATACTCAGTAGGCACTTAATAAACACTTACTGAATAAACAAATAAATGACTGGGCCTAGAATTATATCAGTTGGTATTATAACAACAGTTACTCAACTGTCGGCTTGAATTCATTAGAAAGATTATAATAAACTTATTTAAATGTGTAAATGAGGTCAAATCATTCAAAACACAAACTTCCACTAATGGAAAGAAATAAAAGGGATATTACTAATGTTTTTAAATGTTATTTTTGTTCACCCTCTCTAAAATTACAGATACAGAACTGGAGTCTAGTGAGGTTCAATATGTAACCCATTAGCTACATTTAGTAGGACTGACTATAATACTTATGATAATTCCTTAATAAAACAAGAAATTAGCCATGTTTAAAACTGATAAATGTTGCTGCTAAATCAGCCGTGTGAAAAGAAAGTGAAAACACTAAAAAAAGAAGGTTTCAGATTCACAGCTACTGGAACATGAACTCAATTCCTTTATGTTTAAGTAAGCAAAATCTACCAGAACCCGATGATGTGTTTGATATTAGTGTACAACTCTTTGGGTTATGAACAAAAGCAAATATGCCTTGGCCTTCCAGGAGTTCCATCTTAGGCAGGGCACTAGGTTTGAACTCAGCTAAACACAACACAAGGTGGACTATGACAGGCGCTCTCGGGGAAACAAAAGGAAAGGACTATGGGAGAGAGAGTGGTGAGGACCGTTGTTTTGTTTTTGTAGCTGGAAGGGACAGGAAAGGTTTTTGGGGGGCAAGGTCTAATGGAGACAGCATCATCTGGCATCATAGCAAGAGTCACTGAGTAGAATTTTCTCCAATGTTTATATATAATACCCAGAAGAGATGTCTTTTCAGAAACTTGTTTCTTGGATTCTTGACTCACCGATAGCCTGAACTCTAGAGAGAAGAAAAACTAGCTGTGGGACTGCTATGTCTCAGAAATAACTTCTGCGCGCGTGTGTGTGTGTGTGTGTGCGCACGCGCATGTGTGTGGCTAGGGATGGAACCCGGGTCCTCACTAGGAGAGTGTTCTGCTGCTGAACTACACCCCCAGCCCTGCCTCAGAAATAAGTACACAGACACTTCTTAGACTGAAAGTTATACAGTACCTGATTTGCATTTTCCCAGGACTCATAAATGCTTACTCCCTTGCTCCTCAGTTATTTCTTAAATACAATGGTAGTTAACGTCACCCTGGCGATCACGTGGACGACTGGGCATTTTGAGTGTTAAAAATATTGCCCTAATTTATTAAGATAGCCAATTCTTATCTGAGGGGAATAAAAAGCATCTCCAATCTCTTTTGTGGTTTATTGTCTCTAGGCCAGGGAATTAATCCCTAGACTCCTTGGCACCCTGGCAAGCCTGTTTCATGCGTTCTTTTCACATTTGTGGAATGTTTCTTCAAACTTAAATACAGAATTGATTAAAAGCCATGGCAAAATATATAAAGAACATCTGAGAAATAAGATACACTTTAAAAAACTATTTTGTAACTCATCTGGAACACTGTGGTGTGTAGTAATCTTGATTACAATGCCCTCTAGTGGCAGTTGGAGGTTATAAAGTACATGAAACATTTCTTTACAGGTAGACTTACTCAACATTTATGAGCATCTATTTTGCTTAGCACTGAGGTTGGTTCTGAGATGGTGACAATATAGTTCCTTCTCTTGTTGATATCTCAGCCTACAAGAAGCAGCATTTCACCATCACAAGGTGTGAAAAAAAGCCTACACTAGAAGTACATACAAAGATAGATAAGTACTTAGAAAAAGGAATAGTCAGTTCTACCCTAGTGTGTCTGGCAGGGATTTTCAAACACGTGGCATTTGAGCAGTGCCTTGAAAACTCCATAAGAAATTTCCATGAGTGTGTGTGTGAGTGTGTGTGTGTGTGTGTGTGTGTGTGTGTGTGAGCTCACAGGTGTGTGTCTCTCCAAGATTAAAGGAACAGCCTAAGTAAAGGAAGCTAACATTAAAATGCCTGATGTGTTCCAGTGACAGCTGGATACCTTTCATGTGGAATTCACAATGTTCTTCACATCAATCTGGTAATCCTGCTTCTTACACACCGCAAAGCTCCTCACAAACTTAATGCAGCTTGCGTAGTAGAAAGGGTGAGAAAAACTAAAGGAATAGGCATTTCTAGCACAGCCAGGATTTTGCTCTATCATAACTATATCTATTATGATTATAATAATATATATTCTATGCAATAAAGAACATAATTCATGTAATAACATGTAGGTCATTGTGCTCTTAATAGCAATCTAAATTACTGTTGTTATAATGCACACTGTTGAGCTCATCTTCTCCTTTCTGGATACATAACACTGACTTTCTTTTCCAATCCCCTTTAAAATTCCTGTTGTTTCTTAATTTGTGTGTGGGGGGGGATCATAGCTTGAAAAACAAGCCACCAAGTCACTTACCCACCAAAACTCAGTGGACTTGTTGACTGATACTGTTGGCAAGAGTCTTTCCTTTTTGCTGTGAGGAAAATACAGCCCCTTTTTGGCCTCTGGGAGTTCGGAGTTCCATCAACACTTGCACACAGTCTCAAGGTGTTCCCAGCTCAGCCACTGTTCAGTAGCATGCCTTAGACAATTTCTCCAGGGCATGTGTTTTCTTGGTGAACATGACTTAGGATTCTTCTCTCTGCAAAGGCAGCATCTTGTCAGGAAGATGACATGGATTCTGGAGGCAGGCAGATCTGAGATCAAATTCTGGCTTTGCCACCTACTGTGTAATATTGGCAAGTGTTTTTGTCCCCTTGAGGTCCAGTTTCCACATCTGTAAAACAGAAGATATTAATACCTAGCTCCAGGATCGCTAGGGATATTACTAAGACTATATCAAAAATCCTGGGATCAGAAAAAATCATCAATAAAGATTAACTTCCTCCCTAATAGCCATCATTCATTGAAACAAGCATAAGCTGTATCAAACTTCCACTTAAATATAGGTATGATAAAACAAATTCTATGTGTATCTCATTTTGCCTAAATTACCTAACGTTCAGAAGGGGCCTTATCATCTCCTATGCCTGATGTCTAGGGCCTCAGTCAATCTCATCTGCCTCATCACTGCATCCTCACACTGCCCAGTAGGCGTGGCACCTTCGCCTCTCTCCCCAGAGGTGAAGATGTTTACTAAGTGTCTACTTTGTGCCAAAGAAAATGCCAGGCATTTAATCACTGCCCCAGAGGCTTCCAATTAGGTAGGATGATGCAAATGATAAAACGAGGTATTACTCGGCTTAATAAGTATGCAGGTAAAGGTAGGGCATATGGAGGAGAGCACAGAGGTAGGTCACTTATTTCCCTGTACCCTTGGGTGAAGCAGGCTGGTAAAGGGAATCAGGCAGGATAAATGTGGAGGTAGGAGGAGGGGAAAGTGGGCAGGAGAGGGAGAGGGATGTGGAGAGAGTGGAGGGAGCAGACTTTTCCAGGAAGAGGAAATACAAATTATTGAGGCCAGAAGACAAAAGTCCACATTTGTGTCAGACGAATCCTCAAGGCCATAACATTTTGGTCACATGTCATGTGTGTGGAGGACTTTGTGTTGCTAAAGAAGTGCAGTTTGTATCCCAGGTAACTAGGGCTTCTTATGTGAACTAGTGTCTCTATCTGAAATAACCTCACGTTCCAGTTAAAAAGCAAATCAAAATCATTAAATTATCAGTGTCTCTGATCTCTGCTAGAGAAGCAATGATTGTCTGTGGTGTATGGTGCCAAAACTACTTCATATACACAGATATTTCTGTGATGCATTTTTCCTTAAAGAAATTTAAACATTTTCTAGACTATAAAAACTATGTCTAAAACTGGAAAGTTTCATAGCTAACAATATGACTTATTTATTCATTCTATTCTTGCCCATTTCATCCATGCAACCCAGCTATTCAGCAGATGTGGAAGTTTCGGATTCACTTCTCCTTTTGCTTAGGTAGTAAGGAAGCTCTCAAAAATCAGAAGACAACTTGTGAGGGAAAGGGGCAAACCCAGCAATACGACAAGCAGGCTTGAAGCCATTATTGCAATGAAGATACGGTGCAAAATTCACAGGAGGTATTTTTTCCCCTAACTTAGCCAGAGATGAATTCTTTAGCCTTGATTACTGGCATGAACAACCAAATAGTTGCATTTTCAGAGTCCTTTTTTTCCCCAGGTGAATGTTTGTTGTGTAGACCTTTTCCTCCTAAGATAATTTTAGTACGAAAAACGCATCTAATTACTTCATATGCTGACAAGTTTCAAAATATGAGTGGTTGATTTAGGAAAGATGTATTGTCGAGAAATAGCAATGGTGTCAGCACAATTCAAGAAATTTGGAAAAGAATTTAAACACACACACACACACACACGCACACACACAGAGTCTCTCCTCTCTCACTCACACATACCCATTCCTTTATTTCCCAGAAATTGAAGTTGATTTAACACATTCAGATTATGTTACTTGGGTGCTTCTTTTAAATGCCAAAGAATAAATTTACTTTGGCATTGGAAACAAACTGTTTTAATCTATAGGGGACAAAAAGGGCACTGAGTTTGGGCTTAAGAAGTAATATAATAAGTATCACTGCTAATGCAGCCCCTTTCCTCGTATTTCACCCTCTCTCTTCCCTGAAGCTTTCCCTTGTGGTACATGAAAATCAATGGGGCAAGTAATATAAAGATTCAGTATATATAGGCACAGTCTTGTGTGGTTTCTTAATAAACATTTGCAAGGTAAACATGAAACACCAAAGAGTAGCTACACATTTGCACCTATTATTACTTATGTTGCTTGCATTTCTCATTCTCCTCTTAATTTCTTCTTCTGCCTCCCAAGTTTTGAGAAAGGAATGCAAATATGTTTTCCTATGTACAGTATCTTCACAGGTGGGCTTCCGTTGTTCTTGGTAGCAGGCAAATAGGAGACTTGAAACAATCGCTCTATTTCTATGTACTGTATTTCATGGAGTCTAAAACAACATAAGACCCCAATGTAACAGATTTTTGCATTTTCATGATGAAAGTTAAGCACGCGAATGTGGAATCAATCAATCTATCTATCTATCTATCTATCTATCTATCTATCTATCTATCTATGCCAAGTCACTTACCATACTTTTGAAACACTTTCCGTAAGACTGAACAATGCCTCCCCATTGTTGCTCTCTGGAGCCATCTGGAACATGGGCCAATTCCCCTTTCTTTGCTGGGTTGCAGCAGGCACTTTCCAATCACAGTGGAAATTGTCAGAGCCACTGGACATGTTGGCCTCCTGGCCTATCCTTTAGCAAATTCCTCACATCTGTATTTTCCAACTCCCCAGCTGCTGCATCTTCTCAAGTCCTCCTCAGAAGCCCTGCACTTGGAAGGGGACATGAGTATCTTTTTGTCAAGATCGCAGGCCACATGATTTGAACACTTTACACTTCTCTTCCCTGTATCCTAAATGTTCTTTTTCTGTACACTTCTGAGGAAGACGTACTCTTTCTTGCACTGAGTGAAAAATGAGAAGTATCGTGCCCTCCCAACACAGCGGATCACAACCTGACTCAAAGCCAGACATTTCACTGGCCAAGATTGGGTAATCTGCTTTTCCCTTCAAAAAATTAGATAAGCAAAGATTGCAATTAATACCTACTTATAGATTTGACCCTAAAACTGCTTAGGCTAGGGCAACAGTCGGGACTATGTGCTAAGGAAGCATAGACTGGGAGGAGGATAAAGCAGGTAAACAGACAGCAGGAACAGGAGATGTGTGACTCCCAGGTAGAGGCCACCCTGCTTGTCTTACGGCCTGACTGGAGTGGAGCAGGAGGAAGGTGGGGCTAACCTCTTGAGGGGGTTGTCCCTCAGGAGCCTGGTCTTGGACAGCTGCAATGGTGAGAAATATCATGAATTGTACCAATACAAAGATTTCTACTGCACTTGTATTTTTTTGTATTAAAGTTCGTATGCTTTGTTTTTTTCATTTGTTTGTTTTTTCGGTTCTTTTGGACAGGATCTCACTATGTAGTTCAGGCTAGCCTTGAACTCACTATGTAGCCCAGGCTGGCCTCGAACTTGCAGCAATCCTCCTGCCTCAGCCTCCCAAGCGCTGGGATTACAGGTGTGCTTCACCACACCCAGCCTGTGTGCTTTATATAGTATAGTATCAAAACATTAAAAACAAACCAACAACATAAACCAAAAATATCTCCAGACATTTCCAAATGTCCCCAGAAGGGCCAGGTCATCTCCAGATGAGCACCACTCTTCTAGGTTCTCGATGACAATAGCTTTTCTCAACCCCAGAACACACTGCTGTCATGACTTTCCTTTGACATATAAGCTTGCTGCAATATTTTTATTCTTCCTCGGCACTTCTCTGTAGCTGTCCCCCTTCCTTCCTTCCCTTTGAAGTCAAAGCGGGCTTGCTCTCCTCTGCTTATTTTCTTCCACCTCAATCAGTAGGATTCCCCCGCAGAAGCCTCTAAGACACACTATGTTTTAGGACATTCCCAGTGACTTCATGCCGCTAGTGACATAAATCCAGTGTGCTCATGGGACCGCCCCTTTCTTCTGCAGCCTGCGTGCCATCATTCTGTCTATTCATTTGTGCTATTGGACTAAACTGAACAGGGGATGAGAAGGAGCATATACCTTGACATCTACACCCAGCAAACTTAGAGTCTTCCTATTACAGCAAAGTGTCCTCACAAGACAATTGGAAAAATCACCACAGGAGAAAAAAATTCACTTCTGAGTCAAATATAATTAAAGATCAAACTGAGGAAAACCAGAGAGTAAGTTAAAAGAATAATTACGTTAAGTAATTATGGCAGGTCCATTGTAAGAAATGGAGGAAAAATAATAGTTGCACTCAAGAATTTTACTTTCTAATTAAAAATCCAATGCATATACATACGAAAGAGTGATTAAATAAGATAATAAACACATATTGGGCTTGTATTTCAGGGTATAGATAGCAAATATTCCACAAGTGAGGAGAGGACTGGCAGGAGGTTGCCTCGTATCTACAGTCAGCCTTCAGTGTCGGTGGCTTCTGCATCTGTGGATTCCACCAACCTCAGACTGAAAATGTTTGCTTTTAAATGGTGTCGATAATGAAAAGGTATAGATATTTTTCTTGTCATTATCCCCAAAACAATACAGTAGAACCACTTTTTACATAGTTTCTATTTTATTGGGTATTATAAGTAATCTAGAGATGATTTAAAGTATACAGAAGGATAGGTGTATATTGTATACAAATACTGTCCCATTTCATATAAACAACTTGAGTCTCTGTGGATTTGGGTGTCCTGAGGAAAGAGGATCCTGTACCCAATCTCCCATGTATATTGAGGGCTGCTGTACACACGATTCATACCATTCTCAAAGAACAGCCACATAATAATTGCCACTTATTGAATGCACTCTATGAGCCATGCTCTGTATAGAGAATTTGGCGCTATTTGCTTTATTGTACATGGAGTGAGATATTAAAAGGGACTGTTCTTGAGATCTTGAACTATTAAATAAAGCCTCCAAATCTGAGGGCAATAGATGCTAAGTAACCTCATATTTTAAGTTGGAGTTGTTAAAAACACCACTTCAAGATTGATGAAAACTGGTTACTAAACTGGTCTTTCATCTCTCACTGCCATCCCTAGCTTTTGTGAAGAGAAAACTGGAAGAGATGGATGACTGAAAAGGCCATCAAGGCTGAAGTTGCTGACTTCTTGATCTAGTTGTGAGCACTATCCTCTGTTTTCTCCTAAGTGAGAGGGATCTAAGAATGATTAGGGTGCCTGTAACAGGAAGAGACTAGCATTTCCCACTGCCACTAGCTACTGACTGAGCTGCAGAACTGAACTGCCATTTGCATTGGGATTATGAAAGGTGAAACTGGGCTGAAGCCATAATGGCTGTGGAAGGAAAGAGTGTTTGGAGGTAATAGCTCAGATGCTCCATTGGACAAGACAAGGAGGCATGACGTATTTCTGGGCCAATCAGATGTTGGGGAAGATACTTGGGCCATGTTAATGTGACCCCACCTAAAAGGCTTCTTGCCAAGAAGAGGACAGTAGCATAAGAAGGCTTCTGGATATTGGACCAGGAACTCAACTGAAGAATACATTGCTTTCCTTAGTAAATGGCACACTGAGGGGCCTCCAAAGAATCCACACATCAGCATCCCATCAGATATGTTATGATAGAGGCTAAGAGAGTGCCAGTTAAGTTAAATAACTGTGTCAGCTTTGTGTCAGTGTGACCAAAATACCAGAGAAAAACAACTTGAAAGAGGAAAGATTTATTTTGGTTTATCGTTTCAGGGGTTTCCGTCCATGGTCAGTCAGCTCCATTGCTTTTAGCTCTATGCAAGGCAAAAGCATCATGGTGTAAAGGTGTGGTAGAGGAAAAATGCTCACCTTGTGGCAGTCAAGAAGCAAAGAAAGAAGAAGGAGCTGGGGACAAGATACACCCTTCAAAGTCATGTTCCCCATGACCTACTTCCTCCATCTGAGTCTCACCTCCTCAAGTTCCTCCTCCCTTTCAACAGTGCTGCCAGCTGGAAGCCAAGCTTTCAGTACACAAGCTTTTGGGGGGACATTTAAGATCCAAACCCTAACAACTTTGTCTCTTTTCTTCTATTTCTCCTTCCTCTTGCCCTCACTTTGAAAGATCTAGTGGTGTGCAAAGGAGTAATGGAAAAGCAAGAAGGGATGAAAATAGGTGTCTGAGCCATGGGTTAAATCTGAGCTGGAGAGGAGCAGAAATAGTGGGGACAAGGAGTAACTTTTTGTTTGTTTTTGGGTCAAACTGGGCTTTTTAATATTTGGAAATGAGACATGTTCTTACAACGCAAGGTTTGTGGAAAGATGTTCAAGGGCCAGGAACAGTTGTTGGTTGATATATCAAAGCAGGGAAGACATGGGCTGAAGAAAAGTAGAAGCATCATCAAATTTAGGAGGTTAACAAGCTGGCTGAAAGAACAAAACTCGGTGAAGTATGACTACTGCCTAGTAGTGCTGAAATTCAGAGTGGTGAAGTTAACTCCGCAAACTCACATGGGTGGAAAATGGAAGTCTTGGTATCGGAACCCTGAGGCCTGTGATGTCATGGCCGGGGCTCCCTCTATCCTGGACACACACTGGAAACAGGGCAACATTTGAGGCTGGTATTTTAATACAAGGTAGAATTTAGAAGCCAGTACAGATGAGATTTCAGGTAAGTGTGTGTGAAGTCTCGGGACACTGAATTCAGAGGAGAGTCTGAAATGAAGTCAGTCAAGAAGTTAGCTTTTTGAAGCGCATTGAAATCTGGGAAGTGGAGCCTCGATCTGACTGTCCTAATAGGACGGTGAGTCAGCAAAAGAGATCACAAAAGTGTTTCACAAAGGTTTCTTTAGTAGAGGTGAGGGGAAATGCAGCCCAGAAATCAGATCCTCTCAGTAGCTGGGATGTAAGAGACAATGAGGGTTGGATCGATGACGATGCGACAAAAATTGACAGAACATAATGATAGCGGGAATAAAAGAGGAGGCTTAAATAGTAGGTTGCTAAAGAAAAGGGGCTGTTTGGGGCTGTCCTAATCTATTGAGGTAAATAGCTTGAAGGGCAACCTGTCAGTCACCGCCACTGTTAAGAGCACACAATTGCACAGGAAGATTGGTCTAATCTAGCTTGGCTTTTCTTCTGTTCTTTTTCCTGCATGGTGACGCAGTGTGAACGCTGAGCACACAGTTCAGGCAATTCACAGGGATATCGCCCCGAAAAACCAGCTGGCTGCCAAGACACCTCACAGGGTGACATTCACTGCAGTGAATTGGACACTGCCCAGAGTCTGGCGTCAACCTTGGCAGGATTTTTTCCCTCCCCTTCTCCTGTCCCTGGGGCATGGCACACGGCCAACTGCCCCCTGGGGTCCGCCATGCACTAAACAAGGGCAAGAGAAAGGGGGTTTTTGTTTTGCCAGACTCTCCTCCACCAGCGGGGCTGGAAGCTCTGTAGCTCTATCCCTGGGAGGGAAAAAACCCCAGAAAAGCAGATGGAATGGAGTGATTGACAACAGAGACCAAAGCTGAGGAGGGGAGGGGCTGACGTCAGAGGGCTAAGAGTACAGCAGTTTAAAAGACTAAGAAGAGCAAGGAACTGGGCCCATAGAGAAAGGGGAGGGGCTTCCGAGGGCCCTGGGAAAGGGGTGACAGTGGCCTTGGGAAATGAGAAGGAGGGCCAGGCGGGGGTGGAGTCTGCGAGGGTAGCGCTGGCTGTTGGGATTAGAGCAGATGGTTCCAGCGGGAAGTTACTGTCCTGAACGTTCTTCTGGACGTGTCAGCGCGTGAGCTTGATCAGCTCGGGTTTGTGCGCATCACGAGAGTAGCTCTGCTTTGTGGGTGCTGTAACCAAAGCCACAAGAAGGAAAGCATAAGCAGAATGCCCATGTACCGATTTCATAATGGGAAAGACAGCTGTCCACAGCACAGTTGCTCATGTGAGCAGCTCTGTGAGTTGTCTCCCTGCACCTGGGCCATGAGGGGAGCAAAGTATAGCCAGAAGGTCGCAGATGAGCCGGGACCGGACTAGAGATGTTTACTGAGCTCAGGACAGGGATGCATTCCCTGGGCAGAGGTGCGGTGGCTCTGACAGCTTCTGCAGCTTGAAATTTCCCCTTTTCATTAGACAGGCCTTTGAAAGCTACCAGCACCCACCTTTGCCAGGGATCTTTCCTATTCAGGTTTCCAAGTGTTTTCCTAGGCTCTGCAGAGTCAAAATCTCGAGATCAGGGCCCTGGAATCCGCTTTTTAAACACACTCTGGTATGATGATTTTAATTCTTCTGGGAAGATACCAAGCAGAGGAATAGCTGGATCAAATGGAACCTCCAGTTGTAGTTTTCTGAGGAATTTCCATACTGATTTCCACAGTGGTTGGACCAGTCTACATTCCCACCAACAGTGGAGGAGGGTTCCTTTTTCCCCACAGCCCCGCCACCATTTGTAATTGGTTGATTTTTTGATAATCACTGTACCGATACATGTTGTTGGTTAAAAAAAAAAAATCAAATTAATTATAAACACACTGCACAGAATGGATGATGCCTAAATGCAGTTTTAGGCTAACGATTCACTTTCTTTTTAGTTTTTCTTCAAGTGGAGCACATTTGCTTGATTAAGTTTATACAAATAAAATTATAACATCGGGGCTGGAAAGCTGGTAGCTTGTCCTTCCCCTCCTTTTGCTTGCCATTCCATTAAGTGATCAATATGAAAATGCAAATGATAGTCCAAGTGTTGGTTTTTTAATGCTGTCAGTTAGGCTTGGTTGACAAGTGGGCTGAGACGCTCAGTTCCCTGTCAGACTGTGCTCTTGCATGCCTGAAGCTGGAGAATGGGCGGAGGAAGTCCTTGGGGGCTGCATGGACAGTGCAGGTGGGTTAGCTACCAACGAGCAGGTCTAGAGGAGGTAGGAGATTCGAATCTGAGTGATGCTGGAGCATGGTAACCCTGCCCGATAGATAGGTGTGATTTTTTTTTTAATAGAAAGCATTATAACTTCTCCAAAGCACTTTATTTCCACATGGTATCAGTTACTACAAGTGGATCAGATACTTGAAAAAGATGGCATATGAATACTTTAACAATGAATACTTTAATACACTTGAACAATGTGTTTGCACACATGTTAACATGCACATAATAAGGATATTTGTTCATATTAGCACATGATACATTAATGAATGATGTTTTATATTGTGAATTGTTATGTCTAATTTTTACAAACTGTTAGAAATCTTTTTTATAGATTTTTATTAAAATTTATCCAAAATTACACAAACTTACAGGCTATTACACAAGCTTACAGACCACAATACATTGTGCTTTTACTTATGACAGTGAGCACTGTAAACAATCACATAGATGCAGCCTTAAGTCACCACTACATAAAGTTACTGTAGTACCTAGTGTACGTGTCACTGTTTTAAATTTGGGTTATTAGGTTCTTGTTTTAAAGATATCATTATTCCTCTGGATTCCCATCCCCCTTCCCCTTTGCCCTCTTCTTGTTCCCTTGGACCCTTTGACTATTAGCTTATATCTAACCCTTTGCCTTTTTGTATCCATTGTTTACCCTTTTCTTTTGTTTGTATTTTGCTTCAAATGAGGGATACCATATGGTATTCAAGTTTGGGAGTCTGGCTTATTTCACTCAACATTATATTTTCCATAAATAACTCTAGTTTGTCATTCTTTACAGCTGAATAGTATTCCATTATGTATAGATACGACATTTTGTTTATCCAGTTATCGATTGATGGGTATACAAATCAACAAATGGGACTGCATTAGATTAAAGAGCTTCTGTACAGCAAAAGAGTCAATTAGTAGGGTGAAGAGAAAACCTACAGAATGGGAAAAAAATCTTTGCTAGCTACTCCTCAGATAGAAGACTAATATTTAGAATATACAAAGAACTCAAAAAAATTAAATTACCTAAAATCAATGACCCACTCAAGAAATGGGCCAGAGAAATGACCAGATACTTCACAGTGGAAAAAATACAAATGGCCAACAAATATATGAAAAAATGTTCAACATTTATGGCTATTAGAGAAATGCAAATTAAAACAACGCTAAGATTCCACCTTACCCCAGAAAGAATGGCAATCATTAGGAAGTCAAACAATAAAAATTGCTGGCGGGGCTGTGGTGAAAAGGGAACCCTCCTACACTGTTGGTGGGAATGCAAACTAGCATAGCCATTATGGAAATCAGTATGGAGATTCCTCAAGAGTCTGAAAGTAGAAATCCCATATGACCCAGCCATTCCCCTACTAGGTATCTTTCCTGAAGAGCTAGAGACATCATACTACAGAGATACTTGCACAACAATGTTTATAGCAGCACAATTTGTAATAGCTAAATTCTGGAAGCAACCTGTATACCCATCAATAGGTGTGATCTTTTAAATCTTTCCGTTTCCTTTGTCCCCAAGAACTAGAATGTTGATAAAAATTTCCCTCTAGAGCACACTGAAGTTCTGCTTCCTTGAACTTCTCTAAATTGGCTTCCACCTGACTTCTCTGTGAGTTTGGGCCTGACCTATCCAGCCCCATAATTGGTTTAGCTCTTTTTTCCAGCTAAGTTTCTCCCACTGTGTCCCATGAGGATTTCTGTTTCCTCTTGTTCCTAAGGAATCATGTCTGTAGAGTGGTGCTCTTATTCTTCAGGTGAAAAATGATCAGCACATGTGTGTGAGGCAACTACCTGAGGCAACCAGGAGTAAGGAAAACAATTCTCAGGCACTGGGGGCTTGGAATAAGTCACCTTCCCCACAGTCAGGGCAGAAGATTCAAGGAAAGTACTCAGAACGTTGTCTCAACAGTAATACAGAGAAATAGCCTCAGATCATGGTTTCTCCATCTCGGCACTTTTGACGTTTTGTACCAACTATTTCTTTGCTGTGGGGCTGTCCTGTGCATTATTAGCATAGGCCTTAATTTTTACCCACTAGATGGTAGTAGTACTTTCACCCCCCAGGTGTAACACCTGAAAAGTCTCCATGTGTTGTCACATGTCCCATTCCCTTAGGGCCCAGATCACCCCTGGCCGAGATTAGTTACTAAGAGGTACTCTGGTCCTACCTAGTAGAGCTTCAAAGCCAGACACAAAAGGATCAAAATATTTGTAAGGAACTGAACTGTAACCCATAACAAAGTTTAGGGACATTGAAAAGAACACAAAATACCTAGCATGCCAAACTGTAAAATTCACACATCTGGCATCCAATTGAAAAATTTCAGACCTTCAAAGGAACAGGGAAGATAACCTGCAGTGAGGAGGAAATCACTCAATCACAAACAGACCTAGAAAAAAGACAGATGATCACAGATACAGAATTAAGATGGAAGAATGTTTCAAAGCTGTGGTTAATATATTCTAATGTTCAGCTATGTGGAGGGAAACATGGGCTTTTTCAAAAGAGATGTAGATGATAGCAAAATGACCCATATTAAACTTCTGGAGATGAAAAACACAATGTCTAAGATAAAAATACACTGAATATATATGAAACTAAAATTTCAAAGGACAGTAAGAGCAGGTGGCAAAAATTTTTGAAGAAATAATGGCTTAACATTTTCTGAATTTGATGAAAATTAAATATCTGTAGATCCAAGAATCTGAGTGAACAGTAAGCAAATGGAAGAAAAAGAACACTGCATCAAAGAACATCTTAGTCAAGCTGATTAGAATGAGTAATAAAGAGAAAAATCCTTAAAAAGAATCATAGTAAAAAACACACATTATCTATATAGGAACAGAGGTAAGAATGACAACAGACATTTGGAAACAATGCAAATGAAAAAAAAAAAAAAACCAAAAACCAAACAGTGGCATAACTTTAAAGCACGGAAAGCAAATACACATGTTAACTTAGAACTCTATATTTAGCAAAAACATCTTTCAAAAATGAAAGCAAAATAAAGACATTTTTGGATGCATAAATCTTAAAAAAAAATTCAACACCTTCAGCTCTTCCCATTACAAGGAATCTTGAAGTGTCTTACATGGAGGGAAATGAAATCAGATGGAAATCTGGACCTTTGCAAGGGAACAAAGAGCACCTGAAATGATAAGCATATGGCCAAATACAAAAGAACTTTTTTTTGTTATTTTAAAATCTCTCTTAAAAGGCCAGAGTATTATTTTGATGAGAAAATGTCTTTGTTTTTCTAAAATTAATAAACATTTTATTTCACCATTAGCTCATTTTTTTTACACATTTATGTTTTATATTAGGTCTATTATGTATCACTGTACTGGGACAGCTGTGAATGCATATTACTTGTAAACAGAAAAATATAGAAACTGTACGCTCATTTTTTCCTGATAAATATGAATAATTAGAATCTTAGAGATAGCTGCAGTGGCTTCCAAAGACCAGTTAGAGAGAGAAGAAGGCAAAGTGGGCAAGCTCAAAGCATAGTTACATACGAGGATGCATGTATAAATGTTACAGTGAAATCCATTTGTACAACAGGTGTTAAGAATTACAATAAGAAGACCGATTAGAATGTTTTGGGGAGTGATATGACATTATTTATTATTTGATTTGGTGCTTAGAAAAATCAGTCGGGTTAACAATATAGGATATTACTCTAGGCAATAGGAAGGTAGAACAAGATTAAACTGCTAAATGTGAGCTTTCAAACTTTGAGGCAACCCAAGAATCTACCTAGCTGCATGCTATGTGGATTTGATAGCTAAATTCAGGCAAAAAGACATGTGTTTCAGCCTGCATAGTCATTTTTTCCTTGTTTATGAAAATGACGAATCTTTTTGAACTACAGAGTCTTTAAGAACCTTGGAAATTGAGCTAGTGCTCATTTTATGGATTTAGGAACTGGAGCTCACTGAGATGAAGTTACTTGCCTAAACTCACACAGCTAGCTAACTGGATGGCAGTCGACAGATGTTCACCTGTGTACTAGACGTCAAGGATATTGACACATGAACTTCAAGCAGCAAGGTCACTCAGTTGTGACATCTTTAGGGCTGCTTGTCTGTTGCGCAGAATTTTTGTCACTGGACAGCAACCCAGACAATAGCTCCAATTGATCGTGTAATTTCTCCAGTTTCGATTATCTGTCTAATGCAAGCTGAAATGTCTAGACTTTGTTTTCATAAAATAAAGAAATTTCCTAAAGAATTACGTGGTCATGACAGAATTAAATAATTATGGCATTCAGGGATGGATAACAATGAGAAAACAAACTTTTAGGGCAGTTCCAGTTGTTTTCGTGAGCTGGAAGGATCTTACCACAGGAGGGATCTTTCAGGTCAATTTCACTTCTTGCTGACTGTCACCTCATCACCGTCTCCACAACTGCTTCCGGGTCCAATTCTTACCACTGCTTTCTCAGACTCTTACAGTCGTCTCCTAACTTGGCTTTCTACTTTCACTGTGAACCCCACTTCAAACTCATTTCTCACACTGTTGTCTACTTAGTCTTCTAAAAATATGAGACTGATCACAGTATTCTGTTGCTTAAAATGCTTCACAGTAACTTCAGAGTTATTAGCCACTAAGAAAACACAAAAAAATGATTCAGGTTACTTTAGTAATTAGTAATAGTATAAATCAATCAACTATTATATTTGGAATGAGTCTCTGAGACAGAAGCATGGGGCTTCTCTCCTACCTCACACTCTGTTGGTTGGGAATACTTATATTTGGGAATGTGAATTTGGTAGTTGCAAAAGACTGAATTGGAGAAATTATTTCACAGAGGGCAAGAAATACAGAGGATTTCAAATAATTTTGGAATAAACTCCACTCCTAGAGGAAAGATGATCAAGCAAAAATATAAAAAGATTTATCATAAGAATTCCAAAGTTATATCAAATAAAACACAAAAACAAACAAAAAACAAAAACAAAACTAGAAAGTTATCCAGGAGGTTGTCTTCTAAGTTATGATCAAAGAGGAAGATTCTAGTAGCAGCTAAGGTGAATGTAAAGGAAACAGAGAGAAATTGTTTTCCTGTTTGTGGACACATACTAGCACTCAATAAAACTCTCCTGTTTCAGAGGTGAGTAAACTTAACACAGAAGACAATATTTCTGTATCATGAATCAACACTAAAGAATTAGTATTACAGAAAATCAAATCTCTGCTGTAGAGCTTGGAGGATCCATGTTAAAACTTTTCTAAGACATGGAATGAAAGAACTAGAAGAGCCCTGTGTGAGAAGGAGAATGTTGAAAATAGAGGGTAGAGAAGAAAGACCTAGAATCACACTTTACAAAGACGCAAAAGACAACTTTTAGAATTGCTTCGGAAAGTGACAAGAATGATGGAATAAGTGCAAAGTGAGGGGGCATATTTTGAAGGGCATTGACAGTAATGTGTCTTTTACTGTAATAAATTTTTAAAGTTTTAAACACCGTATTTTTCAATCAAGTCATATTTTGCAAAATAGTAGTATAGTATCATAGTAGTATTAGGCCTTGAGACAATCGACTCATCTTATTCAGAGTCTTTCAGTCTTACTTGTATAAACTTGTACGTATGTGTATTTGTTTACTACAATTCTAACACTTGTGGGTCTGTGTATGCTCCACCACAGTACAGATACTGAATATTTTCTTTGCCCTTTTATAAACTATCTCTACCTTGACACCATTCTGTCCTACTGCTCAGTACTAATCTTTTTTCCGTTTCTATACTTTTGTTATTTCAACAATGTTGGATAAATGGAATCATATAGTATGTAACCATTTAGGAGTGACTTTTTTCAGTTATCATAATTCCTTGGAGATTCATCCAAGTGATTAAGTACTACATAGTGTACCACAGTTCAGCTATTCACATGTTGAAGACTGGTGGGGTTTTAAAAATTTAAATACAAAGAGATGATTTAATGTTCCTTCAGGTGAATAACAGTAATGAAAAAATTACCAACAAAAGAATAAAGTATCAGATTGCTTTGACCCCTTCCAATGTTTCCATTCATTGGTGCTTTTTGTTCCGATGTATAAACAACTAGTTATAACATTTACATGGGCTCAAATATTGTGTTATTAGACACAGTGATAGTTTGTAGGAAAAATAAAAAACTGATGACATTTATCTTTCAGATTTCAGATCACTACAGAAGGGGCACAAAAATAAAACAAAGTTTAAAAACAAAAAGAAATAATAAGGAAACAAAAAATAATGAAAGCGAAATCAAGCATACCATTAATGACAATGAGTATAATAAGTTAATTCTCCCATCAAAAGACAGACCCTCAGATTGACTCGGATATATATGGAGGACATATGTTGGAGCCAGAACCTAAATAAAAAATTTAAAAGATGTTAAAAGGAATGTGGAGGTTTCATAAAAATTCTTGCTTTTCTGAAATTAAGTGCATCACCCAGGAGCCCCATTCTAATGTCAAGAGTGTTGCCAACTGTTGTATGAGCCATATCTCCACAAAAGACTCCTCTTTCTTTCCATCTCCCAACCAAATAGTAGGGGATTTACTTTTAGGACAGTCATGTGTTTGTAAAGGCAGAGAGTTCTTGACTAGTTTCTCAAAGGCAAGGAAGGAAAGACCAAGATAATTATGGTAGCTCTGCTCCTTATCTGCTTTCCATGGTTTCAATTAACTGTGATAAACTGCAGTCTAAAAATATTAAATGGAAAATTCCAGAAATAAATTATAAGTTTTAATTTGCTTACCATTCTGAGTAGTGTGATGGAATCTCATGCTGTTTTTCTCCATTTTACCTGAGATGTTTATCATCTTTTTGCCCAGTGTATCCACAATGTATATGCTACCTGCCCATTAGTCATTTAGTAGTCATCTCCCTATTGCTCTGCTTGGGTTCAAGTAATCTGTATTTTACTTAATAGTGATATAAAAACACAAAAGTAGCAGTGCTGGCAATTTGGATATGCTGAAGAGAAGCCATAAAGTTCTTCCTTTAAGTATCATCTCAGATCATCACATGAAGTGTAAGTATAGTACAATAAGATGTTTTTGAGAGAGAGAGAGAGAGAGAGGGCTCCACATAACTTTGCTTAGAGTAAAATTTTTTATAGCTGCTCTATTTTATTATGAGTTATTATTGTTAATCCTTGTTAATATCTCATTGTACCTAATTTATAAATTAAACTTTATCATAGGCAAAAATGTACTCTATAGGAAAAAAATATGGTATACATTGGGTTTGGTGATATCCATGGTTTCAGATACTCACTGGGGATCTTGAAGTGTATCCTTCACAGATAGAAGGGAACTACTGTGTGTGTGAAGTCTGAGATATCTTTTTTTTTTCTTCATGAGAAAGAGGCTTACATTTTGTTCTCTAGAATAAAACTCTGAAACCTATGCTGGTTGCTGACTTGCCCTAGGGTGGGGAAGAATGCAAATTAAGAGGGAACAAAAAACTTCTCCCAGGAAAACTCTTCCTTGAGTTCCTGCAAATTCAGCACATCTATCCATTTTTGTCCTTTCAGGCTCACCTAGAGTTGGGGATAAGACTATAGATAAGATTAGGAATTATAGCTTTCTAGAGATTGCCACAGTTTGTACCAAAGAGGAACATGTGTCAGAAGAGCGCTACATGTGCTGGGTACCAGGGTAAAGGACAAAGTAGAGGATGGATTTGAATCTTACGAGGGCTCACCTGTGCCTAGGAAGGTTCTTGAGATTGAATTCCTTGCCAGTAGGCATCCACCCACATCTGCCAAGTCTGTAGGTAATGAGTTGGGTCAGCCAGGATGACAGTGATAGAGTCAGCTACCCTGTCACCCTGAATTGTGGTTTCTCACAGAAGAGTATAACACATCCAACAAATCAGAAATCCTCCAACTTCTCTTATGCAGTCACATAGGAGAAAGTCTTTCCCCTCTACACGTTGAGTCGTAGTCACAAGAATGTGGAAGGGGCAAGAGAGCATAGTAAGTATGTTACTGACCTCCTTGCCTTTCTCCACTATCATGGACTCTTTCTCACCAAACCACTGCGAGCACAACTCCAGCTTCAGTTGGAGGAGGGGAAGAGATCAGTATTTAACTGAGAGCCTCAATTTCAACTGAGACAGTTCTGAGAGCAAACTGAAATATTATAGATTCTGTTTAGCTAAGTTGACAACAGTTATTTGTATAATAAAGCAGTTTTATGTTTATATCCCCAATGAATCAATATGCTTCAATCAAAATGGTTAAAAAAGAAGAGTCACTGTAGTACTAATGTAGAATTCAAGAGAAAAATGCAGTCAGTGGCAAAAAGTGAATACTTTTATTTTGATCAAGTACAATTTACTCAATGAAGAGATAATCATGAGCATTTATAAACCAAATGACATTCAGTGAAGACATACAAAATACAAATTTGAGGGAATACGAGTAGAAATTTACAACAATATTGTAGATATAAGAATTTTAATGCATACTAACACAACTAAAACTTGCTAGGGTAAATTTGTTCACCCAAAATCCTGCTGCAAGAGAATGGTAGAAGCAGAGTCAGATCTGCTGACCACTGGTCTGTGAAGCAACATCACCGTCACACATTCATCTGAGCCCACGGAGACAGAGTGCACACACACGCACACACAAAATGCAGTTGGTTGACTATGTACAGATAGGCAGAAAAGGACAAAAGAAGCCTGAGATGGTTCCCACAGTGAACTGGTTCCCCAGGGATCAGGAACGCTGCCCCGGGCAGAGAGTCTTAACTACATCCTCCACCCGCTGCACTCTAGTTGACAACGCTGAAAGGTGGGTCAACCTGGGTATGTACCTCAGGGGCCATGTGGCCCACAGGGCCAAGTGTCAAAGGTCGTTCTCCTTCTAGCAAAACTCTGGCTGTCCTGGCAAGTTGTTCCCTAATTTAAACTGTTACATTTACATAAGAGGGACAGGAACAAAGCCAGGGATGTTGCAGGCAGTTCTTTCCTTCCTCAGAATATTGTATTTCCAGCATATTCTACAGTCGTTCTTAAGAACTGTATGCAGGAAACTGGACAGGAAGTTGGGTCAGTCTAAGACCACCCGGAGAACCGTCCTGTAGAGGCTATATTCTTTGAACTCTGACAAGCTGACTTCCCCCCCGGCACACACACCTACCATACCTACACAAGGAAACATGTCCACATGTCTAAAGTCAGATATTTTGGGGATTTTTTTGTTGTTGTTATTAATTTTGTACACAAGACAAATCTTAAAAAACTGTGAGAAATAAGGTTCTTGTGATCATGCTCAGAGGGTATTACTGCTTCAATAGGTGAAATGCTTTTGAAAGACTGAAATTATTTCATAATATTTGGATTTCACAAATCATTTCTCATTTTTGTTTGTTTGTTTGTTGTGTTTTTGAGACAGGGTCTCACTATGTAGCTCAGGACAGCCTTGTTCTACTAACTATGTAGTCCAGGCTGGCCTTGAACTCCCAGCAATCCTCCTGCCTCAGCCTCCTGAGTGCTGGGATTATAGGTATGCACCATCACATCTGGCCATTTCTCATTTCTTAAAGCAAGAGCAAAGAAACAGCCAGGCAGCTGACAAAGCTGATGGAGAGAACGTCATTGTATGTGAAAAGTGATTGGCATGCAGCAGCTCTTTCTTTCTCCCTTCTTCCCTTCTTCCTTATGTCTTTATTTCCTTACTAGTTTCTTCCTCACTTCAAATTAGTAATTAGGGTAGCAAATGAAGTGAAAAGAGGAAAACTCTCTCCTTTCCTCTGGTCTCCAGAGCCCTGGAACAGCACAGTAGTCTGGCAGGCTGCAACAGACCAGATGCTGATAGACACACTGTCCCTTTAACTGTATTCAGAAAAAGCCAAAAGAACAAACAGCTCTGAGTGTAGCAAATTAATAATAATAAAACAAGTTTGGGCAAAGTTTTCTCTTTATAAAGTTTTTACCTACATAAAATTAGCACTTAGAAATGATATAAAATTATGTAATTTCTAGTAAGGAAAAAGAGAAGGAAGGAAGGAAAGAAAAATAATAAATCTCATTATTCGGTATAGAGGACACTGGAAAATATCAGAAACTTCTAAATGACATGAAACGTAATGAAGTATAAGTCACACCATCCCATCGCGATTTTATTAATAATGTATGATTGCAGGTTGTCTTGTTCTTTGGCATTTCTTTGGGTTTTCGTGATGACACTTAGGGTGCTGTTTGTTATACTGCTGCTCACCTGTGTAACTTTGCAAGTCCAGGTTTTTCCGGGATGGGCCGGGTAGGGGCTGGATTTGACTGAAGTAGTGAAGTTTTAGTGCACCCGTCTACAAAAGGTGTTAATAGCTGGTCCTTGTAAGTGCTCATCACGTGGGCTTAGTGGTGAAATTAATAGACAAGCAGGATATCTTTGGCATGTGTTATTCATAAATTCAGTACTTGTTTTCTTTTGACCAGTCTAATTTTCTGTGATGATATAGCCATATCTTAGTTTATTTTCTTTGCTCTAACAGCATACCACAGACTGAGCAATTTGTAATGCACGTAATTTTTTTCTTACAGCTCTAGGATCAAGTTGCTGTCATTTGGTGAGGGCCTTCTCCCAGCATTGCCACATGGGAGGGATGGGCATGCTCCTGTTGCTCAGACCTTCACAGCAGCATTAATCTATTCATCAGAATGGAACCCTCAACCTAAACCCCTCTCGACAGGCCTGTTTCTAACTGTGGCACTGAGGATTAAGTGTTGACCTATGAATTTTGGAAGGGACACAAACACTTAAACTACAGCATACCACATACATTGTTATTTACCAAATAGTGGTTGCCAGCTTTCCACCACTCAGCCACATGGCTGTGTAGGGGAGCTTTGGGTATCCTATGGAGTAATAGTAACACAAATAAATATAGATAATCCTTACTCTATTCCAAACACGGGTAGAACACCAAATCAAATGTTGGGCAACTGAAGAAAAAATACCGAAGCAGAGAAACTAAATCAATAAATCTATCTATCTCCCCATCTATCTATTCATTTATTTATCATTACCAATGACCTGAATAGACTTACAGTAAATCTAGAAAATTTCAACGAAAAGCCATAGAACTCCAGTTAAGTCTCAACATCTTTGCTGTATGAATTGCATGCTGTTTATCAGTAGTCATATGCTGAGAAGATTTGTCCTAAAGTATGATACGGTGGTTTGGTTTCCATCATGAGGGCTAACTCCTGGTGGTGGCTTTTTCCTAAAAATATCTTGTACTTTAGTTGTATAAATTTGTCTCTGTTATTTTACAGGGAGGGAAAGGAGTGGGGTGGATTGACTCAGGCATACAGGAATAAGAGAGAACAGAGACTTCTTAGAAATGAAAAGTTGAAATAAAATTCTTTGAGTCAACAGAGAAGTTGCTACAATTGTGTGCGTGCACACACATGCAAGTCTATATTTAGAGATGTGATTCACAGCTAGGGAGAATAGAGATTTCATATTTATACATTTTAAGATTCCTCTTTCCTAGTTATTCATGGATCAGTATAAGAGAATAGGTGTTTTTTTTCCCTTGTGATGTAAATTACCTTCATATTATTCCTCAGTTACTAGTAAGTGGCAGAATCTTTTGCTCAACATATGTATGAAAAATAAATCCGGATTTGTTATTTCATCACATTTTGTACACAATGATGACATTTTACACAGTACCTTTCTCGTCTACTGGAAGTCCATTATTGATCTTATTTTTACTAAGATAATTTATTCATATCCCAAAGGTGATAATTTCATAAGCGCCTTTGCCACCTGTTCTCACTCAGACTCTATTTGAAATCTGCAGGAAGTGAGTTCCACCTGAGACAGACTGAGGAGATCGCACCCAGGACATTGGAATCGGAGAGGTCACAGGTACAGTGGTAAACAGCAGAGAAACAGCCACTCTGAGAATTGTCCAGATGCTGAAATATAGCGACTTGAGGAAGAGAAGAAGGAGGGAAGTGGGTTCCCACGACCTGGCAGGGATCTGAAGTGAAATGTGAAGCCCATAGGGAGAGCAAAAAGAGAGACCTCAGCAAGGAGGAGGGGTGGACAGACCTTTCTCCCAGAGCCTGGTTCACCATGTGGGAGATGCAGCTCGAGCCTGCAGACGCACGGTGATGACTGGCGACCCCAGAGGTCTCCACAGAAAGACACACCAGTGGAATGGAGTGGTAGACACAGCAGACTGCACTGGCTGGTGAGTTATTCGGGTTCAGACGTCCTCCAGGAGACGGTGATTGGCTGGTCACCATCTTGGAGAAGGGTCAACTGAACTCAGAACTCAGAGAAGCTGGAGGCGGCTCTCTGTGATGGGGTGAGACAGAGCTGAGTTCACGTTCAAGTTGGCAGGAGGGAAAGGAGCCAAGTTCAAGCTGGCAGGGAGCCGAGTCCAAGCCAGCAGGAGACATAGAGAGTGTCTCTAGCTGAACAAATCAGGTTCCAATCTCACAACCAGAGACCAGCCTGAACTGCAGTGGAACTGGTGGTGAAGTCTTGCCATTGAATCCAGCTGGGATTACCTACTACACCACTGTACATCTACTACTGGGATTAATCCGCACGGACTTGAGCCTGTCTACTCTGTCTACCAGTGACAGCAGAGACATGCCTGGAAGCGGACATTATTTTTTCTGTTGCTGTTGCTTTTTTGTGTGTGCTTTTTTTCTTGTTTTTATATGGAATTGGGCAGGTCACAACCATTGGTTTAGGGCCAGTGAAGGAATTCAGAACTCACTGCTGTACTAAAGCAAAACATTGGATTGAACATAGGCTGTGGCTTAGAGAGGTCTTGGATTCTTCTAGAGCCGTGTTATTACCCAAAGCTTCTTAGGTTCTTTTTGCCAAGAACCAATCAAGCAATGACTGGTTTGTATGCCCATGCAATCTCTGCCTCAATGTATATATTAGGTAGCCCTATGGTTACCACCATATTATATCAATTCCCTGAGTACAACATCATAGAACTTATGGGGTTCTTTTGCAAATGATCGGGCCACACTGGCAAAGGACATCCATAGATAACCTTCTTTGTTTGCAGGAGATATTAAATTGTTTGAGGGAGTGAAATAGTGACCAGTGAAGATAATCATAGAGAGCTCACAAGAAAATTACCAGCAGGGTGTCCATAAGGGTGAATGTAAAGTGAAGTGTTTTAAAAACACAATTATTCAAATTTTGCTTATGAGAATGGACTACAAACTGTCAGATATGTTCAGAGAACCCATAACATCAGTATGGCCCATAAAGCTTAGCTGGATAGCTTTAGTGAGAACATCGGAAAGAAACCAAAAGAATATATTCTTTCCTGGGCTCAAAATCCATGGCTAGTAAGAAACACATATGATCACTATGACAAAAAATTCAGCAGAAGTGAAGAAATTCCAGTGAAAGACAATTTATATGATCTGGAGGTGGAGAAATGTTAAGACCTGGATAATCTTAAAAGTAGGTGTAATTCTGTCTGGAAATATGAAGGCTAAAAGGAGATATACTCTTTGTGAAACCACAAAGGAACATGAAGAATGGATAGTTATTTACAGTTCCTGGAATACCAGGTCCAGGAATGCTCCTTGAAATGCCACTAGTAACTGTGATGATGGTGACGATGATGACGGTGATGGTAACAATAACAACAACAACGATGGCAGCAAATAATTTTGTGCTTGATGAAATGAAATGAATGCTTGTCAAATGAAATGAATCACTCTTTTTCTTGTTGCCTAATGTCTAGAAGCTGGGATTCCAGAAACTTCCTTAGGAATAAAGGAAGAACTCCTTGGGTCTGTCGAATTTCCAGAGCAGTAGACAGGCATGGACAGGGCCATTGCCTGGACTGCTCATCCATTAAAAAGCACGGGATGCAGTTAGTTCATTTGGGAACTAGAATTCTCCCAGCCTGGTTATTGCAGATTGGGGTCCCCAGAAAAGAGACCCTGAGATGGAGGTTGGCATTCAGGAAATTTTTTAAAGGATGCTTTTGAAATCAATGTCCGTGGAAGAGAGGGAAACGAGGGAAGATAGGGCAGAGGGCGATACAGGGTCAACAGATGTGTCAGCCAACCACACTGGCTGTTATAAAGATAGAGTGAAAGTGCACGAGTGTCCCAGACTGGACCTTTATTCTTCCATGTTAATCGATTATTAGATGTGGGACTCCTTGGGAAGGGAATGTGATCTCGGTGAAGGCAATTTCCCTAAACTGAAGCAATCTGGAAACATGGCTGCCACTGAGGGTGGGGTGCCGGCAGTAGACCCAGCAGCTGGGTGTGATTGGTGCTTTCTTCCTGAAGAAGGATGCCAGCAGCTTGTCCCAGCATCTCCCACACTTGCATCCATCTTGGCCTCCAGTTCCCATTCCTGGTTTACATGGCTGGGAAGCAGGAAGATACTCAGGCTTTGTTCAGTGAACAACAGAGCTTAGCTGTGAAGTACACGACCAGCTCTTGGGAAAGCAGAGAATCTGATAGATTTTTCATTCCCAGTCCAGAGTTCCTTTCTTGAATATCTTGTTCCCTTTGCAATGCCTTTTTCTTTCTTTGCTCTGCCCTTTTTTGCCTGGTGTCCTGATCTCCTTCACCCTCTTCAACTACACCCACCTTTTCAGGGGAAATGATTTGATAAATTTGTTTACCCAGACCTGTAAACAACAGGGTCTAGGTTTGTATTTCAATGGAAAACAGGGTGTCGGGCCGAAAGAGTGAAATCCTCTAGAATGTCAGGCTTTCTTGGGAAAAAGGAAAACCCTCCCGAGTCTTAGGAATGAAGTGGTACTGGGAATCATCTCTCTCTCGCTCTCTGAAAATTAAGTATGGTGGATGGGGCCAGTGAAAGATGGGAAAAAATAAGCTTTTCACGGTGGTTCTTGCCTGCAGAATATGATTGACAAGTGCTGATAAGAGCTGACTGCCTCAAAGTGGAAAGTGCTGCTGCCTAGCAACACAGGCTAAGAATCAAAGCAGAGGTTTTCTACCCTGAACTAAGAATCTGTCCATTGTCAACTCTGACAAGTTTGTTAAAGTAAATACAAGTAGAGAACAGGAGAAGCTAGATCTCTGTTAAAATGATGATAGCGAATGTAGTTTAGACAGGACTATTGGTAGCTCATCAACCATCATTCCTATTAAGAATTCCACTGATTTAACTGCCAATATTCTACTTTTTAGTAATAACAACCTTTGGTAATCTAACAGAACACTTTAAGAAGAGTTTTAGAAGTTTTATTGACACATGATAAACCTCTATTGTTCAAGGCCAGGCAACTTCTCAAAGATTTTATTTGCTCAAATACACTGTAAAATCTGTGTCTTTACGACTCCATCTGATACTATTTTATTATTTGGGAGAATCTGACTCTTACTTAGACTGTAATTTATGCCATCAATAATAAGCTTGGCATAGTATTTTGAAAACAATCTCGTCATCTTTTAAATACAACACATTTTTCATATCAGTGGATTATTTTCTGGAGGAAATACTTGGAAAATGAATGAGTTACTGAAGAATGAGTACATCTGTAAAAAAGATTCTGCAGACATCAGTGTCGTTCTGCTTTATACTGTACCAGTTTATTTGCCATATAATTCTTCTGTGTTGTCAGTAATATTTTTGCATACAATGTAAAATGTGCATTGTATGAAGGGAGGGATATTTTTGTTTGTTTTGCTCATAGATGTATACTTACACTGAGAATGATGCCTGGAACATAGGAAATCAGCAAACATTTGTAGAATAAAATTAATATTTAGCATTACCACATAGGGGTTCAAAAATTCTCAAGCTACTTTTTAGATTCTCAGGATGTCTTACCCTCAATCTCTGATAAAAATGTAGCTATCTTTGATAAAAATCTTTGTTCCAATTTCTCTTTTCAATGATGATGACTTCACTAGTAATCCTTATGGCTTAGTACATTGTAGAGTTGACTGGGGGTCACAACTCCCAGGATTAATTAAAAGCTGAGGAGCCTCGGACAAATCATTTAAATTTTGGGGTCTTCATTGCTCATCTACAATGGGTGATTTAATAATACCTTTATTTTGCAGGGTTTTGGATGAGATCAAGCAGAAAAATAGTTGAGTGTTTAAAGCAAGAATTCTGGATCCAGACTCAAAACCTAACTTCTCCATTTTCTACTTGTATGATGTTGGGTAAATTCAATTTTGCATGCTTTAGGCCTCTTCATATGTAAAATGGAGATAATTATAATACCCTTCCCATAGGATTTTTGTGTAGATAAATATAGTATATGCAGAACACTTAAAACAGTGCTTATCACATAGCAAGTGCCCATAATAAACATTGTTTTTATTAATAACATAATAAGTGTTATTGTTAAACATAAAGTACATTTGTGAAATTGTGAATTGCTGCACAAAGGTAAAGTAATTAAGTTTCCAATTCAGTAAGTTATCAATGCCTCAAGCTAACCCGAATGACTAATGCTGGAATTACAGGCCCTGTGACAAGCTAGGAAGTGAATGATTTAGCATCTCTGAAGTAACATCTTATAGTTGGCAGTGTGTTCTGTCTATTCCCAGAGACAGCCTGAGATACTTGTGTAAGGCTTATAAACTTACCCGCAGTGACTGCCTGCTCAAATTCTGTCATCATCTATCTATGTGATGTTAGACAAGTCAACTAAATTGTTTGATTTCTAGTTTAGTTTCTTCATTTATAAAATGGGAATGATAACAACCTATTACCTTTTTTTAGAATGTTAGAGGCCCTGTAAGATGTTCACTAACCCCATATGAAGCAATATAACCCGATTGCTTATTTTCTTTCCATTTTTATTTTTTATTAGTATGCATTTGTAGTACATAATGATCACATTCCTTGGGGAGAGTTGGTGCATGTATATAACACATTTTAATTCTTTTTTCATCCCCTTCCCTGCCTCTCCCTTCATCTTTTGGTCTTCTTCCTGTTTGTAACAGATTTATTGCCCTACTTCCGATTATCTATCTTTTATTTTGCTCTGTATTTGTATTTTGGGTTTCTCACATAGGAGAAATCAGGCAATATTTAAGATTGTGTGTCCAATTTATTTCACTTTAACATTATGGTCTCAAGGTACATTCGTTTTTCTACAAGTGACCCATGTTTATCCTCCTTTTATGGCACAGTAGTATTCCTAATCGCCTTCTCCGTGAGTTCATTCTTAGTGAATAGGAACACTATTGATTTTTGTAAGTTGACTTTGTATCCTGTTACACTACTGAATTTGATCATTAATTCTAGGAGTCCTTTGGTAGCCTTTCTGAGTCTTCTCTGTAGAGGATCATGTCATCTGCAAACAATGAAAATTTGACTTCTTCCTTTCCTATTCATATCCCTTTTATTTTCTTCTCTAACCTGATTGTTCCAGCTAATGTTTCTGGAACTATATTGAACAGGAGTAGTGAAAGAAGACATGTTTTTCTTACTCCTGATTTTACAGGGAAAGTTTTCGACTTTTTCCCATTTAATATAATGTTGACTGTTGATTCGTCAAAATGGCTTTTATCAGACTAACATCCTTCTACACCTATTTTTTCAGAGTTTATGTCATGAATGAATGTTGGTTTTAGTCAAAGGCTTTTTCTGTGTTGACTGAGATGATCATGTAATTTTTGTCCTTGCTTCTGTGTGATGAATTACATTTATTGATTTTTGTATGCTGAAATATCTGTGGATCCCTCAGATAAATCCTACTTGGTCATTGTATCAGTCAGTGCTTACTTGAGAAACAAATTTAATGCAAAATATATAAATATATATGAATTTATAAGATTGGCTTACAATGGTTGCCTGCAGAGTCAGGTGTGGAGAAGTGCAAATGGTCTGTTTCTGTGCTGGAGATCAGAAGGATCCAGTCAAAACCTGGAGCTCACTGTAGTGTCCCATGTCAGTCCACATCAGGAGGCTGAAGGGTTTGCAGAAGAAGGCTGATGGGTCTTTGCCAGAAGGACCTTCACTGGAAGGCTGAAGGGTCTGTGCTGGAAGCCAGGAGATGATGTCCAAGGTGAAGGTGAAAACTGGAGCTCCTCTGAATAAAACAGAAATGAGCCTTTCTTCTTTGTTTTCCTTTTATTCCATTCAGGCAACCAGCCTATTTGCTGGTGTCACTCACACCCAGGATGGGTCTTTTGTTTTCAGTAAATGCCTTCAGCCACACCCAGAACGAAGATGATCCTATTTAG
>PVJO010020281.1:0-32400 GCA_004026905.1 Hystrix cristata | reverse complement strand
TCCAGTAGTTTTTTGGTGGAGTTTTTTGGGTCTTCTATGTAGAGTATCATGTCATCCGCAAATAACGATAGTTTCACTTCTTCCTTTCCTATCTTTATTCCTTTTATTTCTTTCTCTTGTCTAATTGCTCTGGCTAATGTTTCTAGAACTATGTTGAATAACAGTGGTGACAATGGGCACCCTTGTCTTGTTCCAGATTAGGATTGTTTTTATAGAGCTCTGAAAGTGTAAGAAACAAAGCAAAAGTAAATAGACGAATGAGATCACATCAAATTAGAAAGCTTCTGCTCAGCAAATGAAGCAACAGAATCCAAAACTTATAGAATGGAGGAAAATATTTACAAATTTTGTATTAAACAAGGGGCTAATCAGAATTTATAAAAAACTGAAATGTCTCAAAAATGGTAATAATTTGATTTAAAGTGGACAGTATATCTAATTATTTATCAGAAGACATACAAATGGCCAACAGGTGCATAGGGAAAAAAAGGTCAACATCACTAATCACCAGGGAAATGCAAAAAAAATCTATAATTAGATATCTCCTCCCTCCAGTTAGAATGGCTGCTGTCAAAAAGACAGTAATGTGTGCTGACTAAAATGTGCAGCAAAGAGAACTCTTGCACATTATCAGGGTGTTGGAGAAGTCTCAAAGAATGAAGAATAGAAGTACTATATGATCCAGTAATCTCATTACTAGGTGTATATCAAAGGAAATGAAACAAGTCTGTCAAAGAGACATTTGCGCTCCCATGTTTACTGCAGTATTCTTCAGAGCTTATCAATTTACAGATAAACAAACTGTGGTACATATACAGCATGGAATACCATTCAATGATTAAAAATAATAAAACCCTGCTTGCAACAACATGTATGGAACTGGAGGATATTCTGTTAAGTGAAATAAGCCAGGTGCAGGAAGACAAATAATGCCTACTCTCACTCATATATGGAAATTTAGAAAGTTAATCTCGTAGAAATTAAGAGTAATGGAGTTGTTACAAGAGGCTGGGAAGAGTAAGGGGAGAGAACAGTGGGGAAAGTTTGGTGTACTGCTGCACAATGGGGAGACTATAGATAATGACTTTTTTTTTATAATTTTATATATGTATTTAAAAAAGTTAGAGGAAGGGCTAGATGTAGCTCAACAGTGCAGTTCTTACGTGGCCTGTATGAGGTCCTGAGTTCAATCTCTAGTATCACCAAAAAAGGAAATAAGTATAAAAAATATATAGAACTTTAAATTTTTTTTAAAAACTAAAAAAAGAAATTTGTAAGTTTTTACCACAAAGAAATGATAAACATTTGAGGAGATAGCTATATTTACTCTGATTTGAACATCACCCAGTGTATGCACATATGGAAACAGCACATGGTTGTTTATAATTTCTTTGTATTTACATACAATTTTTATGTGTCGGTTAAATTTTTAAAAGTAAATAATGCTTTTATGTAGGTACATAAAAATATGTACCTACCTAAAAAAAAATACGTGCCTACCTTGTTTTATATACTATAAGGAAAAACATAACTACCTCGAGAGAAAGGGGCTCTAGTTGATCCAGGCCTTCCCATCATTCCACTGAATTAACAGATATTCGAGTAAAGGATCTTGAACCTCCATTGCAGCCCATCCTTCATCACAGAGCACTAGTATGAGACAGTGCCATGTAAAGCAAGTAAGTGAGCCTGCCAGCCCCTGCCCAAATCCCAACCCATGGAACTGTGAGGCAGAGCTTGGCTATTATTTGAAGTCGTTGAGTTTTGAAGTAGTATTTTCATCCATTTCATGCTATAACAGAATACTGTACGCTAGGCATTTTATAAAGAAACTTATTTTTTTACAGTTCCAGAGACTGGGAAGTTCGTGATGGAGGGCCCATGTGGCGAGCACCTATGTGCTGCATCACTGATGGGAGGGCAAAAGGCCAAACTAGCTTTTGTAACAAGTCCAATCTGGCAGAAACTAAGCCCATTCCTGCAATAATGACTGATCCATTCCTGAAGGCGGGGCCATTATATCCTAATCAGCTCTTGTTAGATCCCATCTCTTGACTGTTTTAGTGGAGATTAAGTTTCCAACATAAGAATTTAGGGGGTCACCTAAGTGTTTGGAAAACAATATCGGTTAGTTTATTTTGGCTGATACTTGTTGACAGAATGTAGTCTGAGACAATTATTTGCATTTCTATGTAATTGTTTATAGTTGTAAGACTTACATGCTTGTTGATACTATAGTCTATCTTTATGCCACCAGTTACACAAAATAAAATAATGATTCTAATATTGTGCATGGATGAATAAAAATAGGACTCCAGAAAGTGAATTTGTTTTTAATCATTTAAATACTCTAGTTTTATACATTTCCAAATAAGTTTTACAGTTGACTTGTTCATTTTAAAAAAATGCTGAGATTTTGCTTGAGGTCATATTAACCTAGAGACAAGTTTACAGATAACTGGCATCTTGACACTATTGATTTTTTCACACCATAAATAAGGTATACCTTTCATTTATGTCAATTTTTATTTCTCTTAAAAATCTCAAGTAGTTTTCCGTGTAAAGACTTTGCACCTCTTTAATTAAATTTATACCTGAGTATTCGAATATTTGTTGCTATTGTAAGTAGAATTGGTTTTTATTTCTTTTTCATTTATGAAACTTACATTCCAGTGGAGTGAGAAATAAAATATAAAATACCTATAGTATTTAACAAGTGAATGTTGTTAATTTTCTTTTATACTTCTCTTTATCTGTGAATAGAGACTATTTCATCTCCTTCTTTCCAATCTTGATGTTACCTTTATTTTGCTTTTGATACTGGTTCTGGCTAGAACATTTCATAAAACATAGAATAGAAACGGTGAGAGAAGACATCTTTGTTTTCTTCTTTATTTGGGGAAAATCATTCAGTCTTCACTAATTATGAGGTATAATGGAAATATATGGTGAATATTTAAGTATTTAAAAAAATATATTACAGTAAAAGACACACTACCATTAATCTCCCTTACAATACTCTCCCTCACTTTGAACATTCACATTGTTCTTGCCACTTTCTGAAGCAGTTCTGGAAATCCTCTTTATATAAGTATTTTTACTACTGGTGATTAGAAATGTGACGAACGCTACTGCCAAATGCCAACCAATGGAATGTTCGCCTCATAAAAACATCATGGTGTGTGCTTGTCCATCTTATTCACCAGATCGGGCAATGTGAAACTTTTGGCTTTTTCCCAATGACAAGTGATGAAAGGTAAATGTTTTGAATTGATTCAGGACATCGAGGCAGCCATGACAACTATATGCTAGTACCCTTTTAAGGATTTTTGCATCTATATTGATGAGGTTATGGCTCTGTAATCTATTAAAGTATGTTCTTTTTCTCTTCTTTTTTTTTAAAACTTTATTTTAATGGTACATTTTCAATATACATATTGATAACATTCATCATTGGGGATTTGTACCTGTACGTGATATACCTTGTTGCTTCTTTGTTCTTTTTCTCTTCTATCTTTGAGGGAGTTTGTATAACACTGATTTTTCCCTAAAGATCGAAAGTGATCTGATGCATATTTCCAATTCTTTTATACCACTTACTTCTGTTTGAACTCTACTTTTCTGTGCCAAAATCCAAAAGAGTGATTCCAGGAAAAAGTTGGGCTCATCGTATAGAATTGTATGCTCTCAAAGTCTTGTGCTGACTATTGACTAAAACCTGAAAATAGTTGTTTTATACATTTTGTCCAATTTTATAATTGTTTATTGTAGACTACTTGATCGTGACTAATAATCAAAATCCATCAGGATGCTCTAATTTTCAATTTAATTTTAATTAACTAATACCATGTCATAGTCCAAAATTTTAAAAATATGAAGAATGTTGAATCTAGTAAGTTAGTTCAGCATGATGCCAACCTTCTGCATACTGCGTAAGATAAAAAGTATGAGTACTTTTAAATAAATATACCCTTAAACCTTGAGTTCCACATGTGAATTAGATTCTACCAATCACACCTACTTATATGAAAATTGCACTTGGAACTCGGATTTGTGGGAGTGGAGATGGCATGGGAGTTTTCTAGATGGGAATGTTAGTGGCTGATTCTTAGAGTGTAGTGAAGGCGAAGTACTTTTACAGCCAACACTTGTGGCTCTCAGTTTCTAATCTCTGGATCAAAACTAAGTTGGTCCAGTTCTGGAGCACTAGCTAAGTCAGCAGTTCCCTGTTTCCAGTGTCCTGATGGTGAAGCTGTAGTGCTGCCGTAGCATCCTTGAGTCCTTTCCTGGGAGTTTCTCCTGGCAACCTGCTCTAGAGTTCACTCATATTTTTAAAATGTTGATAATCTGTGGTCAACCCCAGATAGTAGCCTGATTTCTCGTGAAAGTATTCCTCCATACTTTGTTCATGTGCTATGTCTCACATAAACAAAAGAAATAAACCAGGTAGGGAATTGTGATTTGCCTCCAATTTTATGAAAATTAAAGACTATCATTTCATAATCCTGATCTATCGTGTTTATGATATAGACAATATAAGAAGCATTATAATAATACTAGGCCTTCCTAAATTTGTAAATAGATTTAACTTAATATTCTAAGGTAAGTTGAAAATACTATTATCTAACAAGAGTATGTTTAGTTTGTGTATTTATGAAAGAATATTCACACAAAAGTTACCTTATTGCAATGACAAAACAATTGTTTATGTGTATTTCTGTTTTACTGAACAATCCCACAGATTAGGTTAAAAAAACAAATGAGTGTACTATTTGATATACCAAAATTCCTACATTATCCTCTTGTTATAGGAGCAGTTAAAGGGACAAAAATATTTTAATGAATAAATTGTCTAAAATTTATGACCAATATAAATTTACTTTGATCTAAAGATTTGATTTACACAAATTCAGTGACCTAAGGAACCACCCCAAATTGGAAAACTGAACTGTACTAATAAAATAATCATTGTAGGCCCAACGGACCACTTATATCTACCTTTAAAAAAAACCTTCTATTACAGTTACCTGATAATAGTAGCACTTCATACTGTCAAGTTCTTATAAATATTGCTTAGACCAAAGCTGCCTCAGCAGAGAATCACACCCATCTAAGTCCCCAAAATTTAACTGGCTGCTGAGTCCAAAACAAAAAACATTATTAACTCGAATATGCTTCTCCAAATATTCCAAAATGAACCTTCAATAAAGCAAGCTTTTTACTCACCTAGGACATACTTCTAATTTCAAAATGTCTCATTTGATCTTTTCTGAATTAAACCACACCAAGTGTTCTTGGTAATTCACATTGTCATAAATTGCCACACTGAAGAAACGGGGATGCTCACATCCCTCTGCAAAGGAAGTTCCTGTATCAGCTCATCACCCAGCGAACAGGCACTCTCTTTTCATCATGAAGTGAACATAACACTGCCAGACATTTGGCAAAGCTCCTCTGCAACTTGCTAGGATGGGTTTTATCTCTTTTTGAAAAGCCAGCACTCTGAAAAGGTGCACTGTGAACTTCACCATTGGTAAATGATTGATATCTTTTTATACTACATTGATCCTTTAGGATTAAGAAAATATTTAAAAGTGAGTGAAAAATAGATAAGATAAATGTGTTAAAAAGGGCCTGGTGCTTTGCACCAAGCATACTTGATAGACCAAATGTTGGTTAAATGTGTCACATATTTGATTGTATTTACAGCTGTTATCCTTCTACACCTTTGGTCACGACCTTTCCCTGTGACTTTGTAATATCTCTCCTTATACATGTCAACCAAGTTCTGACTGGAAATATCTTGGGTACTAAACATACTGGAAGATTGGTTGGTGCTGACTGAGCTGGTCCAGAACAAATGTAATATTTCCAGATTTGACTACTTCTCAAAATGTTTTTTGGAACAATTTATTATTCAAAGTATCATACAACTTTACTAGTATCTTATTACCAACTTGAATATGTTTTCCAAAGTGGACCTTTAGTAAAGCAAGTTTCTTGCTCACCTAGAACACACTTGACATTTCAAAAATCAATCAATAAATAACAATCTACAGATTATATTGAGATTAGTCACAAATTATTGTTAGTCTGAATCAAAGCATACTAATAAAATTAAGTCACACAAATGGTTTGAACTAGATTATGAATTCATCAGATTTGTTATACCTAATCTTGCTCATGGCTGAAAGGACATGGGAATATAGCAATGTCTTCTTCCTTCTGGCCCAGTCTACCACACCCTTAGAAAGAGTGCTCTTGGCCTATGGCTCAGCCAGCAAAGACAGGAACATGCGTTCCTCAGCATTCCCTCACAGCGCTCATCTTGGTCAGACTCATTTGGATTAAATAATTCTCTTCATTTTTAAATTCAAACGAGGGCTTCCCCTCATAATGATCTCCACCAATTGAAAATCTGATAATAGCAGTACACTTAAGTAAGTTGATAGAACAGTTTCTCTTGTTTTACACAAAACAAAGGAAACCAATGTGAAAATTTCTCTTCTTCCTTGGTTTCTGCTTCATATGTGAATGAGCCCTTATATAAAATATATCTTATGTAGTATGTAATGTTATATGTATATATAGCCAGATTCAAAGATGATCGGGTGTGCATAATCTAAATTCAAAGACTCTGTCACTGTTGAGATGTCAAAACTATAAAATAGATGCTGATAACTGGAGCTACACCCCTGAATATATCCTTCATTTAGCTAGCTGCCCTCAATATTTTGCATGAAAAGTTCAAGAATAGCTCTTTGGGAAAAAAAAATAGCTCTTTGAAATCCTCATACCAAAAGAGTATCCCTCATTTTAAGAATAATGTGACATTTTTAGCGTAGTGCTCTGGAAACAATGAAGCTTAGAGTCTCTGAAATGGGGCAATGATTTGAGGAGAGGAATGAGGCCCCTTCCTGAAAATAGGATAAACAGTCACAGTGGATGTTCTATTTTCCTGCCTCCTTTATTTTTTATTTTTTATTTTTTTTTTTTACCAAGAACATGTATTGGTACATTGTATACATAGCGATCACGTTCATCATTATTTATTTTGTACCTGTACATGATGTATCTTGGTTTTCCCCCCTCTTCCCCATCCCTTCCTGCCCCCTTTAGATCCTAGAAAACTGTCTCCAAGCTTTATATCATCTCAGAAAGGAGGCTGAGGTATCTTCCTTAGGGAAATTGGCTAAACCAAAAGAAAAAAAAATATTGAGATTAAAATTTAGAGACTATGTAGCTTTGTTACCCTGCCTCTATATTGATCTATATTTCAAACTGCTTCATCCCACTCATCCTGTGAGAGCTATCTGTCCTCAAGCCCCACCAGACTGAGGAAAAAAATTATTCCAAGTTTCCATACCAAATCATAATATCTATTAAATGTAACCATAGTATGAAAACATTTTCAACTATGAAAGTTTTTAAAAATGTATCTTCTCTAAATCATTTCTTGGGAAGCTATTGGAGGACATACTTTGCCCAAAAAAGTGAATAAAGCAATATGAATAGAAACATAGGGTCCAGAAAATAGGGTCTCTAACTCAGTGTCTAGGCAAAGAGAATTTCTAAAATAATGATATAGAAAACCTAGACAGAGTTCCAGGAAGGATATATATTTTTAAACAGTTATAAGAGATGGATTTTCTGATGTATCTGACCATGTTAGTAGTATTTTAGTGTTCTTTGAACCAGGAGTTCATGTTTAAAATATTGATAAGTTCATAGAAATCTAATCAAAAAAAGAAATCTAATCAAATGATTAAAAAATTAAGAAATAGGAATATAAGTATATAGTATTAACTAGTATACACATAAGAAATAGATATAAATACCAGATGAAACACCTCAAATTGTTAAGATGGTTACTTCTGAGTAATGAGAATGCTACAATTATTTGACTTTCAAACTATATATAGTAGCAGTCTTAGAAAAGGAATTTTAATGTGCATAATTCTTAAAGGTCATACCCACTTCCTGAAAATCATATGAAAGGAAAAAATATCAAAGGTAAACACAAAGCTACAGCTATAACCATGTTTACTATAACATTTTAATTATATTAGAAAATTGAAAATTATCAAAATGTCCAGAAATAGGCCATTATTTTGATTTATTCTAACATATATATTGAATACCAATAGTAAATATTATGAAGCCAGAAATAAATTATGATAGTGACCATTTTCCAAAATGTTAAGTGAAAATGTGTGCTTGTATCCAGCTTTTCATAAACATCAAAAAAGATACAAAGAAGTTAAGTCTGATAGAACCTTAACTAACATACAAGAATATTAGCCATTATTATATCTGGATGGAAGTATAGATGGGTTTTTTTTTCCTTTTTTTTTTCCAAAGCAATTTTACTTCTGATTCTTACATTAGAAATACAGTGGTAGATGAAACAAAACAAAACAAAACAAAACACTGTAACTATATTCTGAGCTCTTCCTGGCAGGAACTGAATGTTTCCTTACCCCATGAATACCAGCTGGTCTCCTGACTTACTTTGACTTGTGGAATGCAGCAAAGGAAATGCTACATCAGATCTGAACCTAGGCTTTGTTTGGAGAAAAACTTTTTATTTGCCAATTTAGGATGCAATGTCTGGGGACCTGTGAATTGATGGATGATAGAGAGAATGACGGAAGAAAAGTTTAAATTCTCATGCCTATGGAGCACTCACTGAACAGTGACTCCCAGAAGTTAGGTTTGAGGTTAATATTTCACCTTAATACGGCAAGGAGAGGGAGACAAGACTTCTGTGGAATCCAGTGGGCTTCTCTGAGAGGTAAATTGGAGGCACAGGAGCTTCTAATAAAGGTTGTTTACCCAGTTTCTTATCCCAGTGCCACTGTAAGCCTCCATCTGGAGAGGGATTCCTGGCGGTGTCATCCTAAGTAAGCTCCATCTTTAATCAGATGAGAGATGCTCAGAACAGCTCTGCTGAACCTCAGATGTCTTCAGTTTACAGTAATCTTTATGCCATTTTGATGGGATATGGGTCTCTTCTTAAAAACCATCGTCGTTGCTCTCCACTTCCTACCGTCTCACTCCGGCCAGCTGGTCACCATGAGTACAAGACGGGGCTGGCTTGTGGGAGAATGAGACACCACATGGAGGGGGCCCCAGCTGTCCCAGCCTCCACACCTAGGCATGAGAAACCTCCATCCCAGAGGGCCCGACAGCTGAGCTCAGACTCATGAGCCGGAGGAACTGGAGCTAAGGACGGGACAAGCCAGACTGCCAACCGACAGAATCATCACTTTACACTTGTAAGTTCTGGGGTGAACTTAGAGAGACACCTGACAGAGAAAAGTAGGGTCTGTTAAAAATAGCATGATAAACGGTTCAATAAAACACAACTAAAAGCTGTTTAATCATGAAAACTAAATCATTGGTGGCATGAAAATGTTAATCTCAAAGTCATAGACAAGAAATTTATTAAGCTTTTTTTCTGGTTATTTGTCTCTGTATGAAAAGAGTAAGAGATGATATTCAATTTAAAGCCAATGAGGAAAACTTTCTAAGCCTGGGATAGTAATTAATGTGAAAGATTCCCAGCGCAGACAGCTTAGTAAGAACCCAGAAATACTGAAAAGCCTTTCTCTACAAAACTGAACAGTGTATTTGAGAGGTGAAAAGAAGATGAAATTATGTTGGATGGAGAACAGGGGCAACCTCATGCCCTAGGTAAGCTTTTGACAGCTGCTGACTCGGGTTATTTTTCATCCTCGGGTAGCACACAATGAGTACTAGTTTTTTTGTTTTGTTTTGTTTGTTTGTTTGTTTTTTTAAATTACTACCACCATGTACACCAGCCACTACTGTGTAGGATTGAGCAACTGGGATAACTAGTTAGTTATAAGCCTGTCCTAAAATGCATCTGGGATTAAAATGCTGCCAGTTGAAATTGAAAACTCCGTGAGAAAGTCAAGCCATTTCTCCTCCCTTATTATTATCCTGAATTTTTTTCCTACTCAGCCAAGATCCTAAAATCTAGCTTATTGTTTTAAAGTGTTAATAATAAAATGAGTGTGCTTTTTCCTGATTTCTGAACTGCCTAGAAGTATGTTACACATGAAATACACTGTTAAAAGTAGGCATAACATTTTCTTTAGGACAGCCGTTTAACATCATTTTATCGTGTGTGTATGTGTGTGTATGTGTACCAGACACATCTAGCAGTTTTATTTTGCAGAGATTTATAACAAGATTAGTTCCAATGACTTTGTTTTCAATGCAGGGCAGTTGCCGAAAGTCTGATTTGCCCCTGAAGGGGCACATTTCTGCTGGTAAGGATAAGATATAGTTTAAAATAATTTTTAATTTTATTTTTTATTAATATGCATTAATAGTACACATTGGTGGGCTCAGTGTGGTATTTTCACACATGCAAACAATGTGCATTGATCAAATCCGACCTCCCTTTATTAATAATTTTCCTCTTATGATAGAGAAATGAAATACAAAATTACAGCCTCCATTCTGTAATTACATCATCTAAAGATTGCATATGGGAATATACAAAGACTGCAAATATCGTTTAAAATATACATATGCTAATCTAGTAAGGAATAAAATTTATTTTCAAATGTATATTGCTGATTTTTTGATACTGTTGGTATAATACATATTTTCCCCCCAAAAGTTGAGCCAAGCAATAACAACAGTATAAACCCTCTAAATACTTAAATTACATACTTTATTGCAGATTCTGGATTAATGCATCAAATTATTGCTTTGAGACATATTGAAATGTTTGGTATTAGCCTTTTGCTGGGATTCATATGCTTTTATTCTACCCTGAAGCAAACAAATAATTCTTGAAAATCCAAAGGTTGCAAATATGTGCTACAATAAGTTTCTCAAAGTACTTGCTTCATCTAAGTCTAGGAAAAGTAATGAATAGTCAAGATTCAGTGAGCAGATATGTAAATCTTACAAATAAGATCAACTCTTTGCTGACAGAACCATGTTTTAAACTATAGATTTCTTCTGCCTGAAATCATAATATTCCTTTGAGGCCTGGCAATAGTTTATAAAGCAATGCTATACAAAAAGGAATGACGTCTTATAGATGGGCAGTTTTTATTACAGAAATCAAGAAGTTTTTAAATTATTTTTACACATATACTTAATTAATACTGGCCATAAGCCTGACCATAAACTCTGTTTACAGTAATATCTTCTTTCTTAATTGTGTCATGGAGTTCTTGAGTCTTTGCCCTGAATTATCTTCAAGGCTTGGGAGTATAAAAATGAATACTGAGTCTGTAAGCCATCTCTAGCAAATAATTTGTGGTTGTACTAATAATAATTACTATTATTGAGAGTGTATGAAGTTCTTCATCAGGCATATTACATAATCTTTATTACAATATTATTCAATAGCTTACTATTCCCATTTTAGACAGATAGATAAATAGATAGATAGATATGAAAACTAAACCTTAAGAAAGTTAAATAATTCCCTCAAGGAAAAAAAGCAGTAAAAATAGCAAAACTAGAATTTAAATCAACATAACTCTGGATAACTTACATTCTGTCACCTCTAGTGTAAGATCTTCCATCTCTTCAAGATGATCAAATCAACAAAATATGCTTTAAATTAAATTGGTGGAGAAATCAACTCACCTATGATTTTATAAAGGTAACCCCTACCTATACATCAAGCAACATTATGTCCTAGTGGCCTAGAATAGCCATGTGAGTGATTCCTATGTAATTGTTAATTATGTCTTCTTTCACGCTCAGAAGTGTCCCTGTTAGGGTAAGAAAGTTAATGGTCACTGTACTTATCAGGGCCATTTTTAACGTGTCAATAAATGGAAGCAAGCACATGTAGAAACTGATTTCATGATGGTGTTTACAGAGCTCTGTGTGGGCCATTGTCTTTCATGTAGCAAGACAGACCAGGTCACCTGTCTCTCCTAATGAAGAAAAATCCAGATAACTATAGTTTTAAAACGTTTATTTGTATATTATTAAGCTAAAAGAAAATTACGACCATTTTAAGAAACCTACAGAAATAAAAGTAAACCTCATCTTTGCCAGGAGGATACGAGCAAAACTGGATGAAGTTAGGTTTTTGAAGCCTCACAGAAAGCAGAAGACTAGAGGCAAAACCTAGAGCTAACCCAAATAGGGCATTTAATACAATGAGACACTTGATGTATGACAAACAGGTCGCTACAAAACAGTGGGAGAAAAAAAAGAGTTTTTCCAAAAATAGTGTTTGGATAAGTGGGTATAAAAAATGAAAGCTCTTATCTTATGCTGTGTATTTTTAACAAATCAGTTACAGCTAGGTTAAATACCTAAATATAAAAGACTGCAAGATTTAATATATGAAAATCTTTCTCACTTCAAGATAAAGAAGGTATTCTGAACTCCAGGAAAGGCCAATATCTAAATTAAAGGAATGATCAATTTAACCATGTCAAATTAAGAACATTTTAAAATTTAAAGATGATAATATCTAAGAAGAGGGAAAATCAAAGCCATAGATCAAGAGAAGATATTTATACTCACAACCAACAGAAGTTTACAAAATATATGAAGAAGCCCTACTTGGGAAAGAGGAGCACAACTCAACTTTAAAGACGGACAGAAGATCACTTTTCAGTCTTTTGGCTAAGATCAAGTGTAAAAATGGACAAAAGTCTTGGGTGTGCCCTCAAAACAGAATAAATGCAACTGAATAAGAATATGAAAAACAACGAGAATATGAAAACAACAATAAGAATATGAAAAAGCACTGCGCCTCATTAAATGATCAAAATGCAATTACTATTCCAATGAGTTGTCACTTCATACTCAATGAATTGGAAAAAAAATTCACATCTGGAAAATAAAAAAGCATTCATTGGAGAGAACGTGGAGGACCAAAGATGTCATATACTGCTGGTGGAAATGTAAGTTGGAGAAGCGTCATGGGAAAATAGTATTGCTACCTATTAACCACACACAGTTTACTGGAGCATCACTTGGGCAATGCATTTATTTATATACTGACTATGCCTAGTGTTGCTTGGGCAGGTGTCATTTCAACCAGCCAATTCTTGTGTTGAATAAATTTGCTAAAATTGTCATTTGAAAATATTTCCTGTTAAATTATCTTACAAAAATTAACAAAAAATGCAATTTTGGGTCATTTTGTATTTGAATAATTGACTGGTTAAGTGGTAGAGACATGTATACCAGTTGTTTTATTCCTACAATAGAGATCTATGTATTTCTCAGTCCAGAAGTCATACATGAAAAGTTCATTGCAGCATTGTTCAAAATAACTGAATCCTAAACAACCCAAATTTCAGTCAAAATAACTGAATCCGAAACAACCCAAATGTTAGTCAGAATTCATAACAGATGAATTTTGTGTGTTAATGCTCTTATATAAGGATGTTATTCAGCAATAAATGTTAATGAACTAGGGCTACTAGAAGTCATACAGATGATTCTTACAAACCTACATCTGATCCCCAGAAAAGAGGAATATACAAAAGAATACAGATTGACTCCACTTTTATAAAATTTAAGCCAGGAAAAACTTTGTATTTGTGAAGGAAAAATATGAAACTGTTAAAAAATGAATTAAGATACAGTAATGCCTCAGTTCATGAATGCTTCTGTTCACAAATGATTTAGTTTGGCAAAATTTTGCTTCTATTCATGAACTCAGCATCAGGTGTTGAACAGGACTGTGACCATCTTCCCTCACACAAACATGACTGCAGCCATCTTCACCAGAATTGTGGGAAAATTAAATTCATGAACTGAGGTACCGCTTTGGGATTCATCCGGCATCTGTGAAGAGAGGAGCCAAGGAGAGTACACAACATGCTTTAAGAGTAATGATAATTTTCTTCTTGTAGTGGGTGGCATATCCATAAGTGTTCATTATTTTATATGCCTAATTCATGTTTTGTAAAAATTACTTTGTATCTACTCAATAGTTCATGTAATACAGAAACTTCATCTGATGGTTTCTTGAGACTGAAAAGTTATGTCAGAACTACTCCCTTAATGGGACTTATCATGATCAGCCGGCATGGAAATAACCAGGAAACAGAAGTCAAGGACCCTTTCTGGTTGTATAACACTGTGATGAAAAACGAAACTTTAACTTATGATAGCTTATTTCTGTCCAAAGATTCAGTCTCTCTAGTTCTAAAGATGGGGACTTGTTCTTTTTAGTGTACAGTTTAACAAGTAAAATCATCTTGGATGGTTGCTCTATTTGGATCCTGGAGGGAGAAGGGAGGTATGAAGGGTCTTTAACGAAGGTAAAGATTTAACTATGACTACAAAAGATGGTGTAGACTACAAGAATCTGGGGAAGCATGTGGTTCAAAGAGAGTACTCAAGTATCTCCAGCTCTTAGTTGTTTAACCTGCAATAAATATATTTGAAGAGAAGTCTCTGTGGCTGAATTACAAATCGGATGACAATGCTAGATTCAGGAACCCTTGAAGTATCTGTTTACAAAGAGTTCTCTTTTCTCAAACCTGACATACTGCCTGAGAGATATTTAATAAATACTTCTTGAATAAATATATAAATAATGAGTAAATGGAATATTTCCTTCTTTTCTTGATTTTATGATGTCCCTCCAGACATTAAAAAGAAGTCAAAGGTGGCAATATTGTGTTCAAAAAACTGAAATATTAAAAATGTACTGGAAAAAGGGAATGTACCTACACCGATTCTTTGATATATATTATTATTTTTGCACAAGTTAGCATTTTCTGAAAGTCCAAGACCTGAATGAAAAAGCAGTACCACTCAATGTCCAGAGTGAAGAAAAGCTTATGAACAGAGAAGACTGACGGTTTTTCTCCTATGAACTAATATTGGAACAATAAAGGATAAATCTTCTAGAACTACACTGAAATGATTTGCCACTACATTGCTCTGGGACTTACCAGAGTATCAGAGCAAGGACAGATATTACTGTCTCCTGGTTGCCATTGCTGAAATTGAACAACACTTAAGTACACACAGAAACAGTCATATGTTATTTTTAGCAGTTTTATCGAGATATAATTCACACACTAAAACTTTAGCTGTTTAAAGTATATGGGTCAGTGGCTTTTTAGTATATGTACTGAGTTGTGCAACCATGACCAAATTTAAAACATTTTCATTACCTTAAAAGGAAAAAACCCATAACCATTAGAAGTCAATCATATATTTCCCCCACCACCCAAGCAACAATTTATTTATAACTCTATAAATTTGCCTACTCTTGCCATTTCCTTTACATAGAATCATAATATGTGGCCTTTTGTAACTGGCTTCTTTTGCTTGACATAGTACTTCAAAGTTCATCCATTTTGTACCATCAGTACTTCATTCCTTTCTTTGGCTCAGTATTTTCCATTTATGGATACACCATATTTTTTTAATCCATTCGTCAGATGATGCACAATTGGGCTAACTGCATTTTTTGGGGGGGTGCTAGGGATTGAACTCAGGGCTTTTTGCTTGCTAAGCAAGTGCTCTACCACTTGAGCTGAATCCCCAACCCCAACTCCACTTTTTAATTACTAATAATAATGCTATGAACTTTTTTGTTCGAGTTTTTGGAGATATATATTCTTTTTTCTCTTGAGAAGGTATCTAAGAGAATCTTTAGGTCATATTACTTTCAAGGACTTACAGGCAATTTTCCACTTTACATTTTCTACAGCAGTGAAGAAATCAAATTTCTGTCATTAATTTTTGAGTATTTTACCATAAAAGATGTTGTATTTTATCAAATGTTTTTTCTTCATCTATTTATGTGAGCAATTGGACCCAGTGTAAAAGAATATTCCTAGATAGAGAGATCATGGAGTTCAGAAAACAAAAATCAAATTTCAATAAGGGATTATTGTTAAAGGCCTGATGGTTGCAGCCTATTTAATGTAACTAAACCCAACACAATGAGTAATAAACATGTTAAAACATTGAAAAATTAGATTTGTATTTGAACACAATTTTAGGCGTTAATACCAAAAACTGTATGAGTAAAGGAAACCAGATACCTTTGTTCTTATTATGTAAACCTAAGTGTTTCGTGATAGCAAGGAAGTATTGCTTGGTTATATTAGTTGTGAAGTATAGTCAGAGTCAACTTTAGAGTCTGTGAGTATAAATGTTTATGCCAAGTCAAAAATTAAAACATATGAAAGTTCTTACAAAATTAGGTCTAATTTTCATCTCATGATGTTGCCTTTACCTCCAGGTTTGTCTCACAATCAAATGATGGCTACCATCATTCCAGAAATTAATTCAACAAGCACATCCAAAGGAGAATTACTTCACACAAATCTCTATCAGAGAGGGAAGTGCAGAGCCATTGTACATGACCACACAGGTTGCATACTGCAGCACTCCAGAGAAGCAACCATATAGCCCCCAATGAGTATGATGCCCAGAAGAGATCACCACAAGTGACAGCCCTTTAGTGTCCTTTTGCAGAAATCTGCTGGCAGAATTCCCCTTAGGATTGAAGCAGGGTCCCACTCTCACCTCTTAGTTGTTGATAAGGCCAGGAAACAACTATGTTGCGTATTTAGTTTCCATTGAGGGAGGTAGGCTCAGCCAGGCATATTCTCTGGCCAGAAAGAAAAGGGAATGAAGTGGCTTTTGTCCAGTCAGTCTGTGCACCTGCCCTACGTGTGTGCTTGTGACTTAGTTCTAATCCAACTGCTACTCTATGGACAGCTTAAATGCCCTCAGTCTGCTGCAAGTCAATAGTAAAGCTGGAGTAAAAGTGTTGAATGCTTACTCAGATTACACATTTACATATTAGGAGTTCAGTATAATGTAGCAAAAGCCACAAAAATATTCTTGGCTTTTGAGTTATAATGCTATTTAAAATAATTAATCCTTGCAACGAAGTTGGAAGTTAATGACAAAAGAAAACACAGAAATTATGCAAATGTATGGGAACTAAATAATACACTCTTAACTAAACCATGGGTTACAAAATAAACCAAGGAAGAACTAAGACAGTTTCTAGAACTAAGTGATAATGCCAGTACAACATACCAGAACATAGGGGACATGATAAAATCAGTCCTAAGGGGGAAATTTATAGCTGTGATTGCCCACATGATGAAAATAGAGTGAGCCCCAAATAAATAGCATGATGATGCAACTCAAGGTCCTAGCAAAACACAAACAATCCAAAGCCAAAGTCAACACAAGTAAATTATAAAGATCAGAGCAAAAATCAATGAAATTGAGACCCCCCCCAAAAAATGAATCAGAGTTGGTTCTTTGAAAGAATAAGCAAAACGGACAAAGCCCTAGCCAATCTAACCTAAAAAAGGAAAGACCAAAATCAATGCAATTAGACAGTAGAAATTAAAAAGGAGAAATCACAACGGACACTGCCAAAATTAAAAAAACGTTACTAATGACTACTTAACAAACTTGTACACTGTTGAAGTCATAGGCAAGGACTTTCCGAGCAGAACACTGGTTGTACAGAAAATGCTTCTGAAAATTAATGAATGGGATCATATCAAATTTAAAAGCATCGCACAGCAAAAGAAACAATGAACAGAGTGAAAAGAAAACCTACAGAATGGGAAAAATCTTTGCCAGTTATTCATCAGGCAGAGGACTAATGTCTAGAATATATAAAGAACTAAAAAAAAAAAAACACCCTCAAATAAAAAACCCAATCAAAACACCAGCAAGTGAGATGAATAGACACTTCACAGAAGTACAAATGGGCAATAAATACATGAAGAAATGCTTGACATTGCTGACCACTGGAGAAACACAAATTAAAAAAACACTGAGATATCATCTTACCCCAGAATAATGGCTGACATCAAGAAATCAAGTAATAACAAATGCTGGAGGGGCTGCAGGGAAAAAGTAACACTTCTATGCTGTTGCTGGGAAAGTAAACTACTGCAACCACTATGGAAATCAGTGTGGAGTTTCCTCAAAAAACTGAAACTAGAAATTCCATTTGACTCAGCTATTCTACTTCTAGGTATCATCCCAGAAGAGTTAGAGAAATCATATTACAGTGATGCATGTGTACCCATGTTTATAGCAGCACAATTTATAATAGCTAAATCTTGGAAGTGGCCTACATGTCAATCAACTGATGAATGGATAAAGTAAATGTGATATTTACACTCAATGGACTACTACTCTGTAATAAAGAAAGGTAAACTCGAGTCATTTATAGGAAAATGGATACACTTTGACACAATAATTAAGTGAAATTAATCAGACACACAAACTTAAATATTGTTTCTCTTAAAAAACCCAAAGTACAAATAAAGAGCAAAATAAAAAATAGATAATAGGAAGTAAGGAGATAGATCTTTCTCAAAGGGGTGAGGGACCAAGAGATCGAGGGAATGAGGGGATAAAAGGGGGAATAAGGGATGAAAAAAGGAATTCAGATGTGTTAAGTGTATGTACCAACTCCACAAAACGGGTGGTATAAACATTATGTACTGAAAACATGTACAAAGAAAAAGAAGGTGATCAATAGATGAATGGAGGGGAGAGAGAGGGCAGGGAAAGGGGATAAAAAAGGAATTGAGATGTATTATGTACATGTACCAACTTCCCACAAGGAATGTAAACATTATGTACTAGAAACATGTTCTAATGAATAAGTAAAATATAAAAATTGAAAAATTTAATCTCAGGTACTTCAATATGTGATATACAAAAAGTGCTAACAACTTTTTAATGTTGAAGATTAAACCTCTTTAAGGACTTCTGAATCTTCTATAGAAATAATTTTTTGCTCCTATTAGTACTTCAATACTTTCTTTGGAATTATCAGGCAATCCATATTTGTTGCATGACAACAATCTTGAAAGCAGACATGTACAGATGTGTACCCTACCTTAAAGAGACTGATAACTGGTTGGGAGGTACAATTTTCCCAGGGTAGCTTCAATTTTAAATAAAGTTTTGAAAAGCTGAATGGCTTGTTTCAGAGAGACAGATTAAAACTTCGCACTAAAAATGAAAATGGAAACTCAGAGACCTTGGAGACAGGGACTAATATCACAGTTCAGTAAAAATATCATGATTTTCTATAGTATTAAAACAGTTTACCATATGCCTTCACATCCTTAACTCACAAGGGATACGTTGTGATTCTGACATTACAGGTGAAATACATCAGTTGCAAGAAGTTAGGTGACTTCCCTAATTTTTATACAGTGATAAATAGATAAAATTGGACTCACACATACACCTAAGGGACTTTAAGTCAGAAACCATGAAATAATGTGACATACTTACATGAACTATGTGTACAATCTTTCCTTTGTAAACTTTTATTTCTTGAATGAGGTAATCCAATGTTTAAGTGGAAAACTATTTACTATATAATTCTGACAACTGGGCATATAAAATATAATAAAGAATAAAAGGCCACAACTATCGATGCCAAAAGACTGGAACACGTGGGTATTTGAAGGAAGATCAGTTTATTCCTTTTGCACTTGATACTGTCACTGGCGGAGGGGGCGGATTTAGGATTATTATTTTCCTTTCAAAGACCAGAAACCCAATGTGTGGACCGACCTGTTCACATCTTATCACTTCACAGTTGGGAAGTGGAACCTTTTGCACCCAGTCCAAGCTTTGCCATATTACTAAGTAGCCCTGAGAGCTATCTTCCTCGTCTAGAAGTAAATTCTTCCTGCAGAAAATCTGGGAGTCTCTGAGTGATAGGTCTTGCTGAGGCAGATCTGATCAACCAGTATATGGAAAGCAGTTTTTATTTTCTTCTACATGGTAAATCAAACCATCATAAGCTGGTTACTGCCATACTATATCCTACATTAAGGCATTCCACATTTTATATTCGAAAAACTAAATGACAATTACTGTATCTTTTCAAAATAGCTACAATTATACTATGAATAACTACAATATTATTTAATTAATTGAAGCTAAATAAATTGACACCATGTTAAGCCTGAGGGCCCTGCATGTTTTGAAAGAGTAAATGTCTTCTGAGGAAGTTGCAGGTAAAAATATTTAGCAATTAGTCACTTGAACTTTTGCTTACAACCCAATAATTACAATGCTTACTTATTATTTTTTCTTCAGAGAATATCTGAAAGTAGACCCAAATTTGTTCCATGATTTCTAGTCTTTTTCTTCTTCATAACCATAGTCCTATATAGTATAAGATTAAAGGCTGTATTTTTCCTTAATGTAGCATTGAATTACCTTTCTTTTGTCACCTTTAAATCAAAAGTACTCATAAATGTCAAGTTATAAAATTTTGACAAGTCACTCCATTATTCAGGTTGTTCTTAAATTGATCAGCAGTGGTCTCTGTAAGGGAATGCATGTTTTCTCTCATAAACACTAGTTTAATGTTCTCAGCCACTCATTTTTCACAGAAAATATTTTCATTTCTACTGCTATGTAATTTCAGTCACAGCAGCCCCCAAGTATTTAGATTCAAAGGACATGCTGAAATGAACTGTATATTAACTAATGTACATTATTAGCCATATCCACTCTTCCTGTAGATTATTAATTTGGTGTCACTTCAAAAGACAGAGCCACGTGGCTGTTGGTATCTTGTCCAGGACTAAATAAGCACATAAACCTAGACAACCTTGACAACTCCTCCAGCTTCATAAAACATGATTTTATGACTGCCATTGAAGTACACTCAACCCTCAGCATGGTTTGCATATTTATTTAACAGGGGGTGATAACAATCATGCTGAGTTATAGCAAACCAAATTCTAAGCTAATAATTCATGCCTTACTCATAGTAGTCATTTGTGCCAATGTTAGCTGTAAGATTTCTGGCATAGACACATGGCATAGGATTGCCACCATTTAAGTGAGAGTGGATTTCAATTCAGAGTTTGTTTTTTCTTTGGTGTTTGTTTGCTTGAGTTTGTTTTAAGTAAGAGAAGGATGTAAATGAGATGAGCCACTGAACCTTGTATAATAATGTCGGTGAGGATTTCCAAATTATAGGCACAACTAAGGGTTAGCAGATCATTTACTAATAGGAAATAAGTAGAGAAAATTGGAGAAAATTAGCCCATCCAGCATGTTAGTTCATTTTAGCTTTTAAGAAAGCAAGTTCCTGTTAAATTTATGCTCTAAATCTGACATTACCATTTTCTCACCGCCTGCTCCTATTCTAAACATGTAATCTATCATTTCAAAAGTAATGCTGTATTAAGAAAAGCTAAGGAAGTCTTCAGTGTTTTAAAATGACTAACTGTGGCATTGCCTGAGTTTGAAAGGCTTTACTGTACATTATTCTGCATCACATATAGTCACACTGCTGTGGTGGTAAGAAGCCTTTTCAGAGATTTAATGGCTCTTTCAAGCACCTCTTCATTTCCCTGAGCCACCCAGGCTGGATGCACATTTCTCAAAGCCTTTTCTTTGTGTTCCACCAAGAAACAAATCGTTCCTATGGGATTCCACCCACTTTAGAACTCACCTTTTAATGGGAATGCAAGCATCACTTAGTTCCACCTGAACCCCAGGTTTTAGAAGGGCTCCAGATGATGGGGATGATGGACTCACACACAGGAGAACCAAGAGCAAAGAGAAGTTCTTGAAATGCGACCAAGAACCACAGATCTTGGCCCACTTTTAACTGTACCAGTTTCATGTGTACTCCCAATCCAAACCTTCAGTGTCTTAGTAAATTAAAACATCGTATGTGTATCAACATATGTGTGTCAACCTATTGGTCAGCATATAAAATTAAGACCAGATATCTAAAGTTAAGTTTGGCTACTGACCTTCTTTGCTGCACTGCTACCAAGTGGGAGACAATTGAAAATGCCAAGAAAAACAAAAAGCTGTATGACAAATTAATGGTCTGCATATGAAGCAAACTAAAATGTGGTATGGTCTTTGCTTATTTCTTTGGTTTTTGTTTGTTTGTTTGTTTTTTTCAGTACAGGGGATTGAGCCCTGTGCCTTCTCACTGAGCTACCATCCCCAACCCCGTTGGCCCTCTTTTTAGACAGGGTCTTGTTAAGTTGCTAATTGCCCAGGCTGGGCTCAAACTTGTGATCCTGTTGCCTCAGCCTCCCAGAGTGCTGGAATTACAGGCATGTGCCACCACACCGAACTACTGATACGGTTTTTGATCAAGTGTTGGCGTACTTTTTAAAATGAAAGAGTATCATTTGTCCTTGATACTGGCAAGATGTCCCTTTTAGAAGCAAGGGTTAGTGTTCATAGATTACACTTTCTTTTCAAAAGGCCCAAAAATGTTACTTGGGTTTGGAGTAAATAACATGATCATAATGTTGTAAAGTGTATTTATTAGATTTTAGTTTTTTGAAATAAGCTGTGGGAAAAAGCACAGCAGACTTAATCAAGATCACATTAAAAAAAATACATACACTACATTTCTAATGCCACTCACAAAAACAAATGCCAGAAAAAGAGTTGACTAGTTCAGATTTAAAATACACCATTTAAAAAATTACAAACAAGTAGAAGACTGATGTGGACTGTCTAAGGACTTCTCTAAATGACCTAAAAAGATAAATAGAAAAGATAGACATTAAGGAAAGACATTATACAGAAGAAATAGAAAAAGATTGATTCTCATACTCATGATAATGGAAAGGCAAATTAAAACAGTAATAGGAATCAATTCTATCTTTGCATACTGACAAAAGTTTTAAAAATACAGCATTAGTGAGAATATAGGGAAATAGATAAGAATTTATAGGTGGGGATATAAATTAGTAACGTTCTTCTCAAACTAACACAGCATTACCTACCACAATTTAAAACGTCCACTATACAAAGTAATAGATATTAAAATACTAGTAAACCTGGTAACAAAAATGCATTTTAAAAATCATGAATAAAAATTCAGCAATAAAAATTGGAAACAAATTTTTCCTTAACAAATGAGTAGCTACATTAGGATACACTCATTTATAAGTATCAATCTGAAGAAACTTTCCTGATATATTATCTGAACAAAAAGTATCAGAGTAAAATATATATATGACTATGTGTCTGTTAGTTACTTTTCTAGAGTCAGTGATTTGCAAGAGAGCAGATTTAATGCAGGACAACTCCAAGTTACAACATTCACACACCACAAGCCAAATGCAGGAAGAGTGCAGAACATCTACCTATGCACCGAAGACCTGAAAGATCCAATCAAGGGCTGGGAGCCCACAGCACCCTCCCATCTACATCTGTGTCTGCACTAAAAGGCTGAAGAAATCTATACTGGAACCAGGATATGATGCTCGCATCAGAGATGAAGACCAGAGCTCCCCTGGAGCAAATAGCAGCTGTCTTTGACAACAGCGAGACCCCGGGAGCCCCTTCTGAGATGAGAACAGTTTCATTTGGGAGAGCCAGCCACAACAGAGCTTCTCCTGGGAGACAGCTGACTGTTACCTTCTGCTCCTATTCTCCTTTATTTTGTGTTGGCAATAACCCGGGCAATAACCTTTTATGCCCAGAACCACACCAACTCAGTTCGGCTGGGCATTCCTGCTCAAGCTGACCATTATCAGTCCACCACAATGTGTTTTTATTTTTTTAAAAGAGCTAACATCTATATGTATATCCCAACGTAAAATGGTCACCAATCTGTATTCGTCAGCTAAAAATGCAAGTCATAATGAATTTATTTTTAAGATACATGATTTTATACGGGTATGTGTGTCTAAACCACAAATCAAGGTTCTGAGTGAATAAAGAAAGCATGAGGGAAGATCATAATTTTTAACAAGAACGCATCCTTTTTTGCATAAGTATAAGATAAAATTAATCTATTGTATGTCAGTATGGACTGATCATAAAGCCATTCTACAAAATAAATAAACCAAAATATAGTGGTGAAGTAGGAAGCAGTTATTCTTAACCATGGGGCCCCACTTCTTCATATCTAGGCCAGCATGACAGCTGGGTGAAGGTCAGCCATCTCACGCTTCCTATTGTCTAAATTAAAAATTTAAAATGTAAGGCGTCGAATCTTTCAAAAGTGAATTTACTTATTTAAATTAATTCCAAAATGGTTATGCCTTTTTATTTGTTGCTCTTCTTTAAAAGGTTCATTTGATTCATTTGGCAATAAAGTACTGAACCTAGAGAAAACTAAAATATAGCAGAATGTATCATTTAATAAAGAAATGATGGTTAGATTCCTGCCTCAAAAATATCTATTTCAGTAAGGAGATGATACTGAAACATTGGATTATCAGAGGAAAATTCTTTTTTTTTTTTTTTTTTTTTTTGCTGGGGATCGAACTCAGGACCTTGTGCTTGCAAGACAATCGTTCTAACCAGTGAGCTAAATCCCCAGCCCCAGAAAATTCTACAATAAAAATTACAGTATCCAAAAAATGAGTTCATAAAATAGTTAAGATGAAAAGATGTGCAGTTTTCTTCGTTAACTGTTTACCTTCAACAAGACTTTTGAACATTTGTACATAATTCATTTGGTAAACAGCAGGCTAAGTATATCTTGTGAGAAAAAAGTTGGGGCACTACGATGATTAAACTTGATTGTCAACTTGCTTGGATTGAGAAATGCCTAGAAAATTAATAAAGGACACTCCTGGGTATGTCACTGAGGGTGTTTCTGGAGACAGTTCACATGTGGGACAGCAAACTGAGGGGAGACCTCCCCTGAACATGGGTGGGACCATCCCAAAGGGTGGGCACTAGATGGAACAAAAGGGAGATAGGAAGCCCACCAGAACAGCCTCTCTCTCTCTTTCTCTGTCTCTCTTTCTCTGTCTGTCTGTCTATCTGTCTGTCTCTCCCTCTCTCTTTCTGACCATATGAAATGAGCATCTTTGCTCCCTCATGTCTTTCTTCTATGAGATTTCTGCCTTGGAACCAGCAACCATGGACACAAACCTTTGAAACCATGAGCCAAAATAAATCTTTCCTCCTTTCAGTTGTTTTGACAGGTATTTTGGCACCTTGATGGAAAGCTGACTAACACAAAAATTTGGTACCAGGATTGGGGTCTTCTTTGTGACTATAATTTAATGATGTAGTTTGCAAGACTTTGCAACTGGTTTGTAAGAGAAGTTGGGAAAAGTTTGGAGAACAGGGCTATAGAAGGTCTAAAATACTGGAAGCAGAGCTTGGTGGAATGCTCATAGGAATGTGGACAGTGAAGACTGCTTATGTGGTTTCAAATGGGAACAAGGACTCTATTGGACTGGAGGCCATTCATGTTATATTGTGGCTAAGAACTTGTCTACATTTTGTTCATGCTCTATGGCTTTGTGAGACACAGAATTTAAAGATGATAAGCTGTGAAAGTGAAGTTAGTGAAGTTAGTGTGTTAGTGAAGTGGAGAGTCCAAGAAGTTAGAGATGCCAAGAACATGGAACATCTGCTAAAGAATGCTGCAGGCAGTTATTAGAGCCAGCTCAAGAGAGAGGCCATGTTGGCTGCAGCCAACAAAACCACAGAAGAGAGGCCACCCAAATCCTCTGGAGTTCACATCATGCCACCATGTGTCCCAGATGATAGGAATAGAGCTACAGGATTTAATGTTTTTCCTGCTGGATTTCAGTCTTGCTTTAGTTCAAGCCCTACTTTCTAGTTTTCTGCCCTTCCCTTTTGGAATTAGAATGCTTACCCTGTGTTATTATATCTTGAAAGTATGTAACTTCCTTTTTTTTATTTTTATTTTTTTTGTGGTGTCGGGGATCAAACTCAGGCCCTTGTGCTTGCAAGGCAAGCAGTCTAATCACTGAGCTAAATCCCCAGCCACTTCCTTTATTTTTATAGAGGCTCATAGTTAAGAATTTTCCTTGAGTTTCAAAGAAAGCTTTTGGCTTGGATTTTTGAACAGCACTGTAACTGTTGAGACTTTGGCAACAGAATTAGTACATTTTTGCTTGCATGCAGAATATAGAATATATTGGAACTATTGTTATTTGTGGACTTTGTATGGTTTAAAGAGATGTGGTCATATATCAAGTTGATAAATGGTGGACATGTGATAGTTTTAATCTTGGTTTGCATTGAAAAATGCCTAGGAAATTAATAAAACACACTTCTGAGTATGTCTCTGAGGGTGTTTCCAGAGACAATACACATATGAGACAGCAAACTGAGGGGAAAGCCCTCCCCTGAACATGAGTGGCACCATCCAGGGTAGGGGTGTGGTGGAACAAAAGGGAAGGAGAAAATCCACTGAAGCTTTAAATAGCTGAAGGCATGTCATGGAATAGTAAACAAATGAGCAAACCTGCAGTGGTCCATCTTCGAAAAATTATCAAATGACATAGCTTGACTGCAAAGTAACTAGAAACTGATAACTTAAAGAGTCATATTAAATATGTGGTTAAAAATAAGACCTACCTGAGTCGCGGAGGTCAGATAACTCTGAATGCTCGAAAAATCTTCTGTATTTTCATTCTAGTTTAGACTGCTAATTTGAATTCTATACTATGATCAAGGAAAATGTTCCTAATACATTTGATTTAACCATAGCATAATAAAAGTGATCTTTTGTTCAGATTTAGAGATGGAATAGATTATGGAGATAAAAGTAGTTATCATGAAAACATTCTCTAGACCAGCCTCCAGCATGAAGAAATGTTTTCATTCCCATTTTACAGAGACGTTAACTTGAGTTTAAAGAATAAATTACAGGGAAAAAGAGTGAAAACCTGATCTTCCTTATAAGACCACCAGTTTTCCCAGACTACTATATTATGGATTCTTTACCCAAATTCATTCCACAGTGCTAATATACTTTGGCTGTGCTATTTTAGTTTATAGAATAATTGATGGAATTCATTAATAATGAGAGGGTACATAAAAACAAAGCTGCAGCACAATCTAGTTGAATTAATTGCAACAACCAGAATTTTCCTTTTCAGGTTTTCCCTTCTAGTGTTCTCAAATCTCCAAACATAGGATTTACAAAATTCATTCTCAGCATTTATCTTACAAATTTCACTTAAAAGAGATCTATAAATGATTAAGAAGAGACTATTTATTACAAAGACGAACATTAACTTTCCTTTCATCTGGGAGTATGATGCATTATTTCTTCCTCCCATTCACAACTTTTTGTCTTTGGTTCTGGGAAATAGTCTGCTTGCCTGCATACTTTATGTTGTCCTATGAGGAAGGCTTGTTTTTGTTCATAAGAGGATATATACGTTAAATGTCTTAAACATGGCTTATTATTTTTCATTTCTTTTCCAAGTTCTTACATGTTTCTTTAGAAAATGTTTTCTTGATAATTCCACATTGTTTAACTACATAAAATCCTGAAGAAATTCAAAGGTGTAAAGCATTCTATTTCATATCAGATCAATAAGAACACATCTAGCTTTGGGCTATAAAAAGTGCATTGGGTTACTTCTTATACCCTTTTCTTATAATAGCCTTCTTAACTTGTACTGCATCATCTGACTATATTACACAAGTGAATTTAATCTGTGCTTTGATTAAACAAAAAGGGCAGCCAGAAATAGTAATATAAGGCATGAGAGGTTGAAACTGCCGAAATCTTGAGTACATTTATTGTGTCCTGACATAGATCAACATAGCCCAGATAAAGCTTAGATCAGCTTAGTCCATCTCTACTTCAGACCTAGATTTAGTGAAACTTGCTTGCTCGGAGTGATGTTTACTTTTACCTTTATACTTTAAATACTGTCAGAAATAATGTCTCCCTGGAATAATGTTGTAGTGATCATTATCTGGTGGCTGGAAATCTTATATAAAGGGTTTATTGAAAGGGCACCCAGTCTTTGTGTTCTTCAAGTCACTGAAAGATAAAGGAAACAGAATAGCTGAGAAAAAATAATTAAGAATATTATCTTATATTCACATACGATCATTTTATATATATATATATATATATATATATATATATATATATGGTGGTAGTGTATAAAATACATGTTTTTTTTTTCATCCCAGAATTCTAAGATATGAGTAGATTAAATGTGGCTAGCTACAGTCACAGACAGGCTGGTGTAAGGGCACAAGGATGGTGAAAGAAGCGATACTAAAACCCTAGCCTCTAACTCCAAATTTCCTGGTCTCCTGTCTTTTTTCTTTCTATGTTTTCTTCCGTTGTTTATTTCCCATGTATCTATTCCTATTTTAGTTCCCAAATTGTTCTCTTTCTCTCTCTCTCTTTTCCATTATTGAAATACCTTATTTTGATTCTTACATTCTTATGACCCAGAACAGACCACTTAAAGTTAAAGTGCCTAATTCAGTGCTTGAGAAAAAGTACTCAGTAAATACAAATGAGAGTAAATTAACATATTTATACTCAGCAAGATCCATTCACTTTTGCCTATTGTCTATGTATCGCTATAGGAATATTGCTAAACTTAAAAAAAATTTTCTGGCTGTTGTAGATACTCCATTTGAAGCAGCAAGAAGCTGTTTGCCTTTGCACAGAATACAGTATATGGAGAGAATCCCAATCCCTCCTTCAGAATCAGCTTTAAAAAACCTTTTTGAGAGTATCATTTATTCTCTCTAGGTGACAGAATTGAAGGGCACTCTTTTTTTAACCTTTGAATTTTTGCAGTTTTTATTTTTATTAGCACATATTTTCAATACATAATGATTACATTCATGATAGGGAGTTGGTACATGTACATAACACATCTTAGTTCTTTTTACATCCCTTTCCCCTCCCCTCTCCTCCCTCCCCCTTCTCTCCATCTCTTAGTACTCTTGACTTGTCCAAATAACTGGGACAATAATTTCCATAACATCAACAACAACAACTTCCATAACACAGTCTCCACTGAAACGTAAACCAATATTTTCCCCAAAGTGAGCTTCAATGCTAGATTTCAGCTTGGAAAGGTTGTCTTCCAACAAAAATGTTATTTTAATGTACACAAAGGGAAAGTGTTTTTACTCCTTCCTATATAGAGGCGGGAAACATTGAATTGAGGAGAGCTGACTGGATCACTTCTCACTGAAACAGAATACGAGATTTATGGGCTTAAAAAATGGCAATTTACATTCAGTTGACTTTATTCTTGTCTTTAATATTTATTGACCTTTGTAAGAAACTCAGATACTCTTCAGACATTTGTAGGCTTAGAAAAATAGTCTCTATGTTGCTTTAAAGCCTACTAAATTTTAAAGATTAAGTCTTTTGGATTTTTAAAGCAATAGGGGTGAGCAGTTGTACCATGAGTAAACCCTCATCTGTGTTTTAGCAGGACTTTAATGTTTTAATTCCTTTAAATCCTATCTTTTAAATCCTATCAACAAAACTTGATTCCAGTCAAGTTTTGTTGAACCATTGTAGTCACTACATTGACCATAGCCATCAAAGCCTGGCAGTAACACTAGCTTTTCAGATAATACCTTATAATGTATGTTCTTGTTAAATTTACAGTTCCTTCCAATACTTTTAGCGTGGACAAAATGCTTTCCTAGGCCTTTCTTCCTTCCCAACCCAGTTTTCTTCTACTCTTTGTACATTCTTATTGGCATATTTTAGATGCCATTAGTAAAGATTCCAGCAAAGTTAATTATAAATGGTACTTTGATGAAAACCTTTTTGTTAAAAAAAGTAGCATTTCCTATTTTACCTTGAATTTAAAGAAATCTACTTCTGTAACACATTTCAGGTTTTTGGCAGCTCATCTTCCAGTTACATTCAAAATTTAAAGGGGAAATGTTCATCTTTAATGACAGAGCATGGAAGCCCTTCTGTGTAATCAAAAAGGAATTCATCTGTAAAACTGGAACTTGTTTGACAGAAAGGAAAAATTTAACAAAGCAGGTTTGACCTGTAAAGAAACATTCAATTCTTCAGAACTATTTTCTAAAAATGCACATACTGCATTCCGTGTGGTTCTCAAACACTCGAACATGCCCTGAGCACAGGAGCTGAGAATACTAATCTAATTTACAGCTGTGGAGTTTAGAGAAGAAGTTTCACACTTCCCACTGGAAATGTCATGCTGGAGACTATGGAAACCAAATTCATACCCTTGCCCTTCTATAAATCTATGATGATAGGCAAGTCATTCTGTTAGGCTGCCTCAGTTTCCTTACTGAGAAAAGGGGGTGGGGATGGTAGGCATTCTAACATTCATAAATTATAATGGCTATCTAGTTGTCTTTACTTCTGCTAATGAATCTGCCCAGATCCGAAAAATGATGTTTCGTAGGAAAGCAGTCAGTCTGTGAAAGGTACATAGAACTTTAGGCCAATTTTAAAGCAAAAGAAACATTTTTAATGCTTAATATTTCATTTTGGTTTTGTTTTAAATTGCCTGATTCACTTATTCAATAAGCCCTCTTCTGGGTAACCTACTAAGCACATAATATTGAATAAAATGCAGTTTCTGCTCTTTACAGTTTCAATGTGTACTATAAGAAAAATAGAAGTAAAAACAATTCATGGCAGCAATATAAGTGCTATAACCAAGGTATAAACCAGTAATGGAAAGAAATCGTTTTTGTACCCAGAGATGTCATAGAAGGCTTTCCAAAAAAGATCACAGTATTACACAATGATGAAAGTGTAGATCCTAGAGTCAGGCTGGCTAGATTCAAATCATGGCTCAATCATTTACTGGTTAATCTTGGACTAGTCATTTATGCTTTCCGTGGCTCAGTTTATCTTTATTATTATTTTTTTTTCAATTTTTTATTTTTACCAAGAACATGTATTGGTACATTGTATACATAAAGATCATAATCAACATGGTTATTTTGTACCTGTACATGATACATCTTGGTTTTTTTCCCCTTCCCCCTTCCCCTCCCCTCCCTTCCATTCACCCACCCCTCCCTATTTACAACAAATGTAGTTACACTTTACCATTTTTTCCCCTTTCATCTTACTTTTCTTTTAAACTTCTTCTTATCCCCCTTTTCCCTATCTAGTTCTCTCTTTTGAATACTATCTCTCTCTCTCTTTTTTTTTAAACATAATATCTATGCTACCCCTTTGTCCTTATTTACTCTTATGGTTTCTCATATCAGAGAAACAATTCGATGTGTACTAATGAGTGTCTGATTTATTTCACTTAATAGTATGTTCTCAAGGAACATCCATTTACATACAAATGACTCTAGTTTATCCTTTTTTAATGGCGGTGTATTACTCCATCGTGTAGAAAAACCACATCTTCTTTAGCCATTCATCAGTTGTTGGGCATTTAGGTTGTTTCCAAAACTTAGCTATTACAAATTGTGCTGCTATGAACATGGTTGTGCATACATCACTGTGATATGATGATTTTAATTCTTCTAGGAAGATACCAAGCAGAGGAATAGCCAGGTCAAATGGAACCTCTAGTTATAGTTTTCTGAGGAATCTCCACACTGATTTCCACAATGGTTGGACCAGTCTACATTCCCACCAACAGTGGAGGAGGGTTCCTTTTTCCCCGCAGCCCCGCCAGCACTTGTTATTGGTTGATTTCTTGATAATAGCTATTCTTTCTGGAGTGAGATGGTATCTTAGTGTTGTTTTGATCTGCATCTCGCGAATGACCAATGATGTTGAACAATTTTTCATATATTTATTTGCCATTTTTATTTCTTCATCTGAGAAATGTTTATTGATTTCAGATGCCCATTTTTGGATAGGGTCTTTAAATTTGGGGGGTTTGATCTTTTTGAGTTCTTTATATATTCTGGATGTTAGACCTTTGTCTGAGGGACAGCTGGCAAAAATTTTATCCCAGTTTGTGATTTTTTGCCCTACTCTATTAGTAATTTCTTTTGCCGTGCAAAAGCCTTTTAATAGGATGTGGTCCCAAGCATCAATTCTTTGAATTGTTTCCCGTGCAGTCCGAGTTTTATTCATAAATTTTTTTCCAACCCCTATGTCTTCAAGAGTTCTTCCTATTTTACTCTCCAGGAGATTTATTGTTTCTGTTTTTATGTTTAGGTCTTTGATCCACTTCGATCTTAGTTTAGTACATGGTGAAAGACATGTATCTAGTTTTAGTTTTCGGCATGTGGTAAGCCAATTTTTTCAGCACCATTTGTTAAAGAGGCTATCTTTCTTCCAGTGAGGGTGTTTGACTCCTTTGTCGAAGATGAGATATTTGAGTGTGTCTGGAGTTATTTCTGCATCTTCTATCCTGTTCCATTGGTCCTCGGGTCTGTCTTCATGCCAGTACCATGCTGTTTTTATCACAGAAGCTTTATAATACAATTTCAAGTTGGGGACTGTGATGCCCCCTGCCTTATTCCTGTTGCCCAGAATTGTTTTTGCTATTCTTGGTCTCTTCTGGTTCCAGATAAATTTCATGATTGCCTTTTCTAATTCTGTGAAGTAATTTATTGGAATTTTGATTGGAATTGCATTAAATCTGTATAGTAATTTAGGAAGTATGGCCATTTTCACTATGTTGGTTCTTCCTACCCACGAACATGGGATGTCTTTCCATT
>PVJO010020280.1:0-32184 GCA_004026905.1 Hystrix cristata | reverse complement strand
ATTGTATATCATTTTAGTAATACTTTACTGCAATTAATGCTCTCTAAAAAGAAATGTGAAATTAACATGCCACTTTTACGATTAACCATCTGATAGAATTTTAATTTAAATCATTTAAAAAGATGAATGATGAATTTTAGAAAAATTCATTTTTAGGCTAAAATCAGAACTTTTTCCCACTAAATAAAAAAGAGATCCCAGTAATTCAATAAGAATTTTTTACTTCATGTGCTTTTTTCACATTCTTTTTACTCTCCATTGGAGTTACCAGTGTGTTAGGGTGGCAGTTCTTCAGTTTTATGTGTTACTAAAAACAAACTCATTTGTCAGATTCAGTATCTGGCATTTATGTACATGTTTTTCATATTACAATGTTGACAGAATTATGCCATCAGAGGATAATTTATTTTATGTCATTAATGGTTATTATGTGGAATAATAGCTATTCCTGTGGTTATTCCTGTGTTGGAATGGATTTGTTTAAGAAATTCCATTTACTCTTTGGATTTCACTCTCTTAACTAGTCTTGTTATTGGATGCCGAAGTGTCCAGTGATTCCAGGCTCTTGTCCTGTTTAAAGAATTGGATGGAGATGACCGACAAAAGTAACAGTTTAATGTTTAATGAAGAAAAGGAGAGGAAAAGAAGAAAGAGAAGAAAGAAAGAGAGGAAAAGAAAATGAAAAAGAGCAGCTACATCCTGCACACAGGATGGGCCACTGTAAGAAGAGGGCAGTGGTAGCAGAGTTCTTCTTTTATACCTTCTTTTGATGCCAGATCTGGGCTGTGCCATGCAGGGATCCCACGCTGTTCTGCACATGCGTCCTGGCTGTGGCTTAGCAGGTCTCTTGCTTGACAGGTCATGCTTGATTTTTCCAGTGGTGATTTGCCGTTTCCTAATCTCCTACTTCAGTCTGATTGACAGAACAAGTGTAGGCATTATCTAACATCTCACTGTAGTAAGTACATTTGAATAGACACTAGTATCAGTTACATAACACTACAAAGCACAAAGCAGAGCTTCTCGCTCACACCTTTTTAGCTCTTAGACTGGATATTGTATGTTTGATTTTTAAAAAGTTATTAATTAGCATCTTTTTATATCCCTGGCAATCTGTTAGGCTGACAAGAAGGTAGTAATTCCTAGTCATAATTGGCTGATTACTTTTCTTTAAATAACAGTGAAATACATTTGCATGTATATCTACTTTGTGCTTTTTTAAAAAAGACTTTATTAAGGGCAAGCACATGGAAATAATATAAACATCAAAACCTTATCTAGCATTTAAATAATTTTTTTTCCTCTGCCTGGGATTTGGATGTGATTTGAACATTTTTTAAGGGTCCTGATATGCTCATGAAGTGTTTATAAGAGGAGAAATTTAAGGGCAGATTCTTGTGTGACTCTTCAGAAGAACTCTTGTCAGGGAGAACTGTGCCTACTTCTGTCCTTTTCTCACGTGCACTGTGAAATAGTAATTGCATGTAATGGTGAGGCCTGCAGTTAGCAAAAAGAAACTCCAGAAGCCCATTTTGCCATCTTGGCACTGATACAGGTCCTTTGCGATTTTGTCCACAGCCCGAGGGGCCTTTTGGTTGTTCAAAAACCCAAGGAACTTCTTTTCTGTGAGTACTCTCAGCAGCCCTTCATTTTTTTTTTTTTTTTTTGGTTTTTTTTTGGTGCTGGGGATCGAACTCAGGGCCTTGGACTTGGTAGGCAAGCACTTTTAACCGCTGAGCTAAATCCCCAGTCCCCAGGACCCCCTTCATTAAGTAGCCTTTGTTCCTGGCAAATTTGCAAAATGTAAACATCATGGTTTCCATGGGGTGTTTCACTTGGGGCAGCTTTGGGTGAAGTCTGTTGGAATCTTGGTAGGTTGCTGCTGCACACATGCTGAGTGAGCCAGGACACATGGGGCAGTCTTTGCTTGTGCTTTTTATTTTCCTTTTTGTTCTAACATGGAGGATGGAAAGAACGCAGGAAGCATACTTGAGATTTAATCAGCACCCTGACCATATTCACATTAGTGATGGGATATAGAGAGAATCCAGTAATTTTTGGAAACTGAAGGACTCTCAGGGCTAGGTTTAAATTTGTTATTTCATGTATTAGGAAAATGAGACACTGCAAAGGAAGTAACCCACCCAAAGTCACACAGATGATTACTAAGTATCCTGATACAGTATTTCACGTAGTAGAAAAAAGCTTCTAGTAGGAAGCTACATTTATTAAGATAATACTTACCAGAATTTTTAATAATGTGTTTGTTATCAGATGTGTGTAAAATGTGTTAAATTCTTCAAAAGTAAAAACATTCTTATAGCTACCATTCAGGTTAAGAAAAAGAATGTTGTGGAAAAGTTCTATACCCTCAAAAGGCTCCTTATTCCACCATAAATTACACCTCCTTCACTACTCCTTATTCTCTATGGCAGTCATATCCTTATGTTTATTGTAATCATTTCTTTGATTTTTTAAAAAATAAATGTGTGCCTAAATAATCTGAATAATACAGTTTTGTGTGATTTGAATTTTGTGTAAATTGAATTATACCATATGTACTCATCTTTTTTATTTTTAATATCATGCCTTTAGGAGTCATCTGTGTTATGTATAGTTGTATGTTGTTCATATTCATGGCTGTATTGTAACCTATTATATGAATGTATTATAGTTTACCCATTCTATTATTTATGGATGTTTGGGTTGTTTTCAGTTTGGACTATTATGAGGTGCTGCTGCTGTTATGGGGAAAATAACTCCTGACTTATTAGATATTAGATATGCCAAGCTTGTGGTCTCACAACATTGAGGAATGAAACAAGTCAAAGAAGGAAGTTAGAGTTTTATTGGAAATAAGAAGAATAGCTGTTGGGTTTCCAGGAGGGGTTCCTAGTGGGAAGCCGATGAGGCTCTTTGTTAGTGGTATTTTATACAGCGAAATCACAACGTGGGTCAAACTACAGTCAACCTGTAGGATTAAAAGTATAGTTGCTCAGCTAATATTGATCCAATATGGAAGTGAGTCATGTAGCACGGGTGCTGTATATGGAAAGACAAAAGGCATTCCTGGAAAGGGGTGGGAATACAGGTCCAGACATTCTGGTCACCCCCACACTGTGCTTCTCATCCCTATCTGGGCTCACTGGACCAGGTAGTGCTAATTACAGTATAATCTCAAATTGCTGTTTATTCTAGGGAAGCTTGCCATCCTGGCTTTTGTCTCTATCCTGAGGATCTTGCTCTCTTCAGATTTGCCTCCAGCCACAGTTTTGATGTCTCTTCATCTTTTGCACTCACTCCCTCAAGGGCCCAGTCCCTCTCTTGACTGCCTATTAATTTCTATTTAATTTAACTGTCTGTAATACTGTGGCTGTTTCTTAAGATGTATTCTGATGCACATGTACAATATTTCCTCTCTGGTATATACCTATGTTATGGTTTGTGTCTAGATGTCCCCCCAAACCTCAGGTAGTCACGGAGCAGGGGTGCTTTTCAGAGGTGGCTGGATATGGAGTGTGTGGTGCTGGGATTCAGGGTGTGTGATTACTAAATCAGTCCACTGATTGGTTTGGCATAGTTCTGGCTAGGATTAAGGGTGTGTGTGCTACACTCACCCTAGGGTGTGTAGTCTGCATGAAGTGTAAGGGACTGAAAGAGGGATAATGGGCTCTCGCCTGCCTGCTTGCCATGGACTTTTTCCTCTGCAGTGCCCCTCTGCCAGGCTACCCTGCCTTGGAACCAGCTAACTATGGACTGAAACCTCTACAAACTGTGAGCCAAATAAACCATTCTTCCTTTAACTTTGGTTGCTGGGTATTTTGTCTCAGCAATGAGAAAAGTAACTAAGACAACCTAGAAATGAAACAAATGAGCCGTGAGTTAAGCATCATTTCAGTTGTACTAGATTTAAAGTGTTGTATTTATAATTAAAGGGTAATTATTTACAGTCCCCTAATACTGTATGGGAGTCATCTAACATTTGGTAATGTCAGGGCATTTAAAATTTTTGCCCATCTTCCATTGTCTTATATTGTCTTCCATCCCATGAATATAGCGTGTTTTCTTTTATTGAAGTTTTATGTAAAATTACTGAGTAAAGTATACACTGTTGGTGGGAATGTAGATTGGTACAGCCATTATGGAAAACAGTATGGATATTTCTAAAGAAATAAAAATAAAATTACAAAATGACCTAGCAATCTCACTTCTAGGAATATGCCCAAAGAAAATGAAATTACCATCTCATAAAGAAGCTCTGCACTCCTGTATTCATTGCAGCATTATTTAACAATTGAAATAGAATCAACCTAAGTATTTGCAGTGGATGAAGGGTAAAGAACCTGTGGTACACATATACAGTGGAATATTATTCAGCTCTACAAAAGAATAGTATCTTTTCATTTGTCAGCACATGAATTAGCCTGTAAGACATTATGCTAAATGAAATAAGCCAGACACAGAAAGAAAAATAATCATATGATTTCACTTGTAAGTGGAATTTAAAAAGAAAAATTCAATCATACAGAGACAGAATAAATCACTTTTACTAGGGATGAGGTAGGGGAGAAAGACTAGGGGAGGTGTGAGCCAGAGGAAATAAAGTAACAGATTTTTACAATGTTGAAGTCTAGAGATAGTACTATAGAGTATAACATTGTGCTGTATGTGTGATTTATGCTAAATGAGATTTTAACCACTCTTACAAAATGGCAAAAAGTAGATAACTGTGAGATAATGAATATGTTAATTTGCCTCACTATAATAACCTTTTTGTTATCTATGTCCTATAACATGCGGAATACCAGAAGTATATACAATAAACTTTCTTAGCAAAATACAGATTAATAATTGAGACACAAACAGTTAAACATGTAATATTACATATTTCATTCATTTGTACATGAAGAGTCAAACTATTTGTTATAAATAAACCAATCTTAACAGTTCTGATACTTCACAACCTATAATTTCCTTTGTAAATTGTAATCCACAGTTTATAATTTAAGTGTCCTGTACTGTGAATTGTTCAAAGGAACATATCAACCTATTGTTAACCAGTACTTTTATAAGTTTGTGTGCCATTTTTACTGTTGTAAAATTGGCTGCACATTTATATATGTGCAGAGGTGGGATACATTGAAAAATTTAGTAAGACAGACTTTTAATGGAAATTATCTAAGAAATATAAATTTTCATTTAAATAATAACTCCCTTGGCCTGTCTTTTCTGTTATATAGTATTGTTTAGAAATGTTTAAAGAAATATCTAAAGATAGAAAAGATCTGCTTATTTTGGTGATTGTTGCATACTTTAATGATGCTAATACCTTGTACGTGAAATATGTGAAGGGCAAAAGGGTAAAAAGGGTAAAAAGGGTAAAAATCTAAAGTTTTCTTTGTCTTTATATATGTCATAAAAATATTTATACTCTTTTTTTGTTTGTTTTTGTTTTTTTGATGCTGGGGATTGAACTCAGGCCCTCGTGCTAGCTGGGCAAGCACTCTAACCACTGAGCTAAATCCCCAGCTATACTCCTTTTAAAAAACAAAGTTCTGAAAAACAAACAAACAAACAAAAAAACCTAACACGTGATAGGCAGGTACTCTACTACTCAGCCATGTCCCTACACCTGATTGTCCTACTTACCTTCTGGAAAAGTAAGCCTTTCTTTTCTAGTGTTGGGCAAGAATCTCTTTGCTGTGTTTCTTTTACCAGCTTCTTAGCTTGCTTTTTCTTTATCTATTTTTAGGTTTTCATCTTTCATCCTCCTGTAAAAGTTGACACTCTTTTGGCTGTGTCCTAAGCCCCATCTCATGCTACACCTTTGGCTAGGGCTATCTCATCTGGCTTTATGTAGTAGAGCTGAGTTGTTTCTTATTAATTCGTTAGATTGCACAGGTAACATTGAGAATTACCATCATCACCATCCACTAACACCAGCAGGAGCAGTACCATCCTCATCTACATCTTTGCCTGTATTGTTTACTGTATGCCAAACATTGCTGAGCACTTCAGATGCATAAGCTTTTTAAAGTATAATCAGCCTTTCAGGTTATTAATGTTTTAGGCTCTGTGAGCTCAGGAATTTGTTTAATCCACAGTTAGTATGTGGATTTAGATTCAGGTGTGTTTAACCTCAGTTTATGCTTTTAGTTGCTGTGCTTTTCTGCCCGTCACTTTATGCACATTATTTTCAGTCAAGGTTACAGAAAAGACAGATGTTTTTAGTAAAATGAAATTGCATACAATTTAACTCAGTAAATGTTAGATAAGATTTTTATTTGTTAAATGAATTTCTAATGTAATTACACAATATGTTTTATTTCACATTTAGGCTAACTTACGAGTTTTTTTTTTTTATGAAACCATAACGGCTTTCAAAATTGATAGAACTGCTAATCGTAAATGAAGTTGGGTCGAAAATGTTTGAATTCAAGACATTTTAAATTGGGTATTACATAGGCAGGACTAGTAATCCTTTTCTAATATCCTGAATTAGTTTCTAATTATTTTCTCATGAAGAATTTAAATTGATATAATTCCAGCGTAAAGAAATGCTTACAGATGAACACATTCTAGTTGAACAAATTCAGTTTTGGTGGAAATTACAAAAGTTTTTTTTATAGCACTGTTCAAAAGAAATTTGTTTGTTAATTGTTGGAAAATATAGAACCCGATGCAGAAGAAAACTAATACATTTATAGGTGAAAATAATAGATATTATAGATCAGGAAGAGCTGAGGGAAACTAAGAAACTAAAAGACATCACTGAGGTTGACTGATTATGGTCAAGTTAGATGTAATCATCATGGTTTTTCAATATACACTCTTTCTATATACCACATTCTCGTTATATGTATTAAACTTGTAACCTACAGTGATAGTCTTCTTTCTAGCATTGTTTAATGGCATCATATTTTGTTCATTTACTCAAATCACTCTGAAGTTTTTATAGCTAGTAACCTTAAGGAATTTTTAAAGAATTCATGCCCCCATCAGTTATTTTTTTTGAAAAAAGCTTACAGATTTAGAGTAAATATAGCTTTATCTCTTCATAAAGAAGTTATTCTATTTCTTGGCTTTTTTTGTGGCAGTGCTGGGGATTGAACCTAAGACCTTGTGCATTCTGGACAAATGTTCTAACACCAACTTTCATATCTAGTCCTAATTCTGTGAATCAAAAAATTTTAAAGAATAACCAGAATGAAGGGCAAGAAAGTGGACTATGTGACAGCTAAGCATTACCTCCAATCTTGTAACTTCGTGTTACAGGATATTGTGTAACTTCATGTTACAGGATTTTTTTTTTCCAGTAGGGAATCAAACTTCTCCCTGAAACAGACTTCTTTTAAAAGATTAAATTTATTCCTATAAACAAAATCACAAATTTTTCATATTTCCCAGGGGTTTTGTGGTAATCAAATATCTAGTACAAATTCCTCCAGTGAATACTTGAAATTAAGTAGTTGGCTGTACTCTGTTCTGTCTGTTTCCTTGGTGAAATTTTTTTTTGGGAGGGGTGATGCTGAGATCGAACTTAGGGACTTGCACTTGGTAGGCAAACGCTCTAGCACTGAGCTAAATCCCCAACCCCTCCTTAATGAACTATTAAAGCTGTTAGTAATTACTGTTAATCAACCTTGTGAACTATTCTTACAGCTATTTAATTCAAGGCTAACTTTCTTTTATCACTGTACACATTTCTTAACCATTTTTCCTCCCCCTCTTTTTTCTTCCCTGAATTTCCTCCATCTTTTCCATTAGTAAAGATACTAAGTAATTTTAATATAATCATATGTAAGACACTGTTAGTCAAATATGATTTAAAAATGTGTATTCCAAAATCAAATGAATTCTTTTATAATGCCCACTTAGCAGCAGTGGCAGCAGCTTCCTTCTCCCTCACCCTATCCCTGAAGATAAAGTAATATTTTTTTAGAGAAGAATTCTTTAAACAGGCACAAAGTTGCAGAATCATATTGCTCATATTACTCATCTAGGGGACTGCATGATACACAAAGGAGGGAAGGGAAGGAGGGACAAGATGCTATAGGTGAGAGTTTTGATGGTTTAAAGGAATGAGACTCACACTACTTTGGAGATACTGAAAAATAAGGCAATACACACGATTTTAATAAGTTACTCTGTGATAAGGGTTAGATACCACTATATCCAGTTCCTGTGCTCTCATCTTGCATGAGTTAAAGTGAAATTATCATCTACACACATATCTTTAAATGTAATTCTGATTAGAGTGTGGGCAAGGAATACGGTTTTACGAGTATACGATTGCTTGAGTTTTATTTAATTAAAATGGGAATCGAAACACCAAAATGTTGACATTTGCTTTTCTGTTGCCTTTTTTATGTCTGACTGTTAGTCATCAAGTCTCAACTAAAATATTATTTCCACTGAGAAAAATATATATATAGTATGTTACTTTTTAAATCTAAGATATATTTTATATATACTTTCTGTGTGTATATGTATATGTTTATAAAAATAAACATTTAATATATTGAGAACATGGGAAGAATGAACCATAAATTGTGAAATAATTCTCTGAAGTGATTGTATCATTTTAAATTCCATTGCAAATATGAGAGTTTCATTTGCTCAATATCTGAATCTTTTGGTGGTGGTAATACTTTGAATTTTAGTACTATGAGTATGAAATGTTATCTGTAGCAGTTTTAATTTGCATTAGATTATTTGAGCTATTTTTCATGTAACTGTTTGCCATTCTTATATCCTGCTTTGTAAAGTGTGTATTTCCTCTTTTTTCCCACTGGGAGTTATTAGTCTTTTATTTTGCATATGTAGGAGTTTGTGTATATCTTTGCTATGTCTTTGTCAGATAACTATTCTCTTGCTTCTGTTTAATGATAGTGACAAAATAATATTACATAAAAGGTATCAATACTTTTACATTTTTAAACCATTGACAATTTTAGAAGGAGAGTAATATTTAAAATACAGACTTCAAATTTTTAAATTTAAAACAAAAATTGCATTCTGCTGTTTTGTTTTTGATTTCAGGTACAGTTAAAAACTAACATTTCCAGTCAGTATGTAATTCGGATGCAGCCAACTAATAGATGCCTTTCTACACTGGAGTGTGCAGCTGTTGCTCTGTCCATCTTGGAGAAAAATAATTACATACAGGAGGTATGTGGAAGATCGTAGTTTTTTCAAGTAGGAGTTTGGTTAGCTTTCATTTAGAAAATTTAGACACGCTTATCTTGTTAAATTTGTACCTCAAGTGACAAGTAGAATGTATCTGTGATAGAAATTTATGTACTTTATAACCCTCGTTCTCCCTCTGGTGTTTTTCTGTGTTAGCTTAGCATTACAGATTGCATTATTTAAATATTCATACTAAGCTGTGCAAACAGCATTTGTAATATGCCTAAATTGTATTTAAAGTAGCATGACATTAGAGTTTTTTGGTTATATTTTTCCTTTAGTATTTTTATTTTGTTTTTTAGTAAGTTTGTATTCTCTTATGTTTAACTTTTTCCTTTTTAATTAAGAGAACATTGTACAGCAATTTTTTTTTTTGCATTGGTGCCTTTATTTGAGGAGCTATGCTAACGTTCAGTTTATCTTCTTAAACTTGTGTAGTGTGTAAAAAAGATACTTTTAAAAAGAGAAACACCTACAGAATATGAAGAGGTTATAACCTATAATCATCCTTCTATTTAATTTCCATAGGAGTCTGATGATTACATATATAATTAATAATCATCAGCAAAGAATATTATTTCCATGAGCTTACTAATTATCTTTTGGAACATATAAGAAATTTTGCATTTATATCAATAAAACAAAATATTAAGTGTTTTAAATAATTAATATATTTTAATAACTACAACTGAGGAAGAAAAGTCAGAGTATAACAAACATAACTAAATGAAATTTATACCTTCCCCTCCAAAACAAGCACCATAACACACACACATATAAGACACATACACACACACACACACACACAAATACACACATGAACAAAGTATTCTTTCCTGCTATTGTAAGGCTTTGCCTAAACCATGATAGAAATTTCAATTATTGGTAAAAGCATAGTTCTGAATAATTGGATTAGTTATTAAGATATTAATCCTAAAAAGAAAAAAAAAGCTTTCAAGAGCAAGGAGTGTTAAAAAGTGTCAGAAGACTTGCAAGCACAAGGACCCAAGTTTGATCCCCAGCACCAAAAAAAAAAAAGTATCAGAAGAAAGCATTGAATTGCCCTTCTCTTTCCCTGACCCCAAGCTGAGGAAAATGTCTGAGTTGGAGACATTTTCTTTTGAAAGAAATAGGTTTTCCTTTTTTTTTTTTTTTTTTTTTTTTTTTTGAGGCAGGGTCTAGCTATGTAGTTCAGGCTGGCCTTAAACTCACTATATAGTCTAGGCTGGCCTCGAACTCAAGGTGATCCTCCTGCCTCAGCCTCCAAGTGCTGGGATTACAAGTGTGTACCACCATGCCCAGCAAGACTTTTATAAATATACTTTTTTGGAAATATATATGTATGTGAATAGACTTTGTTTTGGGTTTAGGCAGTTTTGCTTTCATTTGAGGAAAAAAATTCACCAGGGAACCTAGTTCTTTACCCTAAATGACTAAGGATATTCTGACTCTTCTCTTCCTTTAACCTTATCACCTATTGATATGGTCCCAACCATCAATGTAATATTTTATATTCCCTTATGCTTGTTTTTCTGTTTTTGTTTATTTGACATCATCTCTTTATGTTCTTCAGAAAAAACAAAAACAAAAAACAAAACAAAACAAAAACCTCTTCTAGATGTCTTAACAGAAACATAACACCTAGTGCTGTTGTTTAAAGTTGCTTTCTGTGCAGTCTTTGTGTTTCTCTATTTAGATATGTCAAAATCTAGGATCACACAACCTCAGACCAAGGACTAATTAAGAACTCAACTTTTTAGGGAAAATATATTCTTTGGCTGAGGATTTAAAACTTACTTTCCTGTTTTGGGGATCTGAAAAAATCCTATATGGACTTACATCTCCTCTTTCTACAGTTGGAATTGGGTCTTTACTGCAACCCTAATTTGAAGCTTAAATGTTGGTAATGATGGCAGTTATAGTGCTAGTAATAGTGTAGTAAAACATGATAAGGGTTTTACTTATCATGTTTTATTCCTCAAAATTGTAAAGGAAATTTTTCAGAAAAAAATATAACATTAGATATTTAGGATGATTTTAATATTTTTGAGTTTCTTCTCTATCATTATTTTCATCTTTTACTATTTTTACTGCTCGATATAACCAAAAGCACTCACTGGTAACCTAAGGCTAAAAGCTGATACTGTCTCTTAATAGATTAGATGTGCTTTGTAGTGTGACATCCTACAAACAAAGAGGAATCGTTACCATGAAACTTGACACTTGCAAAGTATTTTATATTCTAAGTATGATACCTAATAACAAACAAAGTTGAAGACACAGAATAGTGACAAAACCCATCATCTCTTCAGCCTTGGTTGTTGTCTCTAGGTCAAATTAAACATAAAACCCTATTACACAAAGTGATAGTGAGGTTCTACAGTGCTTATTCTGTTTATAGTACTTTGTTCTCCAGTAGTGCTCTTACTCCCGTGGCCAGAAATAGAAAAACCAGGATCGAAAATCATACCTGATTTAAGAGGTGCTGATCAGTTGGTTGGTGGAAATGTGAGCAGAAGAAATATGTAATGAAACATCTCGAGTTGCTTGTTATTATAGATGGCAAATGTTGGCTACCAATTTGTAATAAAAATTCCTTTCTTAAAAGGGGAGCTCTTAATTCAGTTTGTTCAAGTCTAGTTTCAATAAAAATCAATTATGTTTCTGTGTGAACATAATTACTGTCTGCTCTAAGCATAGGCGTTATCTTCCCTTCTTGGGGAAAAAGGTATAACATATGTTGCCCCTCAAAAACCTTTCATTGGGATCATCCTAATAAAATTTTAGGGTGGTAGAGGAAGGCAGTAAAATTTCATGGCTTCATTCTATAGCACTTGGCACTGAACAATTTATTTAGTCTTTTGATTCACTCCTTTTATTCTAGAGAAGTTTTCTAGCACCTGGAATTAGCATGATATAAAATCCTAACTCCCTGGAAGAAGCGTAATACGGGCTTTAAAGTAGGCTTGCATTACAACTTCATCAGTTGTTATCCTTTGCCAGGGGGAAGTTCACACAATCTATTTGTGCCTATTTTCTATCTGGAATATGCAAAAAATAGTTACCTCAGTATTGTAGGAGTTGAGTAGCCAGGTGTGAGAGTGCAATCTGAGCTACTTGGGAGGCTGATGTAGGATTGCATGCTCAAAGCCAGCCTGAGCAAAGTAGCAAGACTTTGTCTCAAAATGAAAAATAGGGATTGGGGATTTAGGTCAAGTGGTAGAGCACTTGCCTAGCAAACACAAGGCTCTGAATTCAAGCCCCAGAACCCTCCCAAAACCAAACCAAACCAAACCACACACACACACAAAAAAAAAAAAATCAAAAAAACAAAAAAGAAAAATAAAAAGGACTGCAGATGTATCTCGGTGGTAGAGCACCACTAGATTTAATCCCCAGTACCGCCAAAAAAAAAAAAAAAAGTTGAGTGAGAATGCATTAATTGTCACAGTTGTCAAGAACAGAGGCACTGAAAAGTTAAAGGCAGGAATGCTACAGGGTTAGAGTTGGGGGTTGTACCACTTCTACTAATGCTGCTGCTGCTCCCCACCTTCCCAGTTTTATTCTGATGTTACTTTCTCCTTCTTTTCCCCTCTTATTCTTGTTTATAGATCAACAAAAGAATTTTTGAAATAAACACTGGTGACTTTTATCTACTGTAATACTGTGACTTTTCATACATTTGAGCCTTCAACTTGGGGATCTTTTTCATTACAGGACCTCATCTATGTAGGAAATTTTACCTTATAAACTTTCAAAGATAGTTGTGCAAAAGGTTTTGAGCTACACTTACTCCAGTGGTGTAGCTCTACCCAACATCAAGGGCTGGTAGTAACGGTCCTTTGAAAACTTATCTCTTTGCACGTATAGATGAAAGGATTTATGAAACACTGGTTTTCTCCCAGATAACCATTTAGAAACAAACTTATTTTATAAATGTAGGATTTTCCTTGTTCCTCTAAAACAATCTGTTTTTCATATAGCTTCACATTGCCTCTTATGCTTTTTCTCTATATAGACATATTATCACTTGTTATCAAGTAGTAAGCTCAGCAGGTTCAATATATACATGAAGAAAATGAGGCAAGAAGAGGTTATGTTAGTTATTTTAAAATACATACCTAGTAAGTCAGATAGCATCAGTTAAGGCAGACTGGGTTACACTTAAAATAGCATAGCACGACAAATGGCTATTCCTCTTTCATGTTGTCTGACCAGTGGGATTGCTCACTGTACTCATTCATGGACCCAGCTTGATGAAGAAAATATCTAGATGCATCGCTCTACTTTTACAAAAGAAGGACATGGAAGGTGCTGAAGCCCAGAGCACTTTGAAGGTTTCCGTCCAAAGGTGGCATACATTACTCATGCCAGCATTTCATTAAGAAAAGCAAGTTACATGGCCATACCTGTCATCAAAAGGTGATAGAAAATGCGATCTGATCAGGTACTAAGGAGAACAGGCATATTTGTTAATAGCCAGTGATCATTAATTCTGATTTGTCAACTGCATTGGATTAAGAAATACCTAATAGAGTAGTAAAGCATACGTCCAGATTTGGGTACTGTGTATGTATGGTCCCTAGCCCGTTCATCTCTGGCACTACCCGCCTGCTCTGTTTCCTGGCCACCATGAACTAAACACCTTTGTTCTGCTATGCCTTTCTGCTGTAATGTTTCTGCCTTGGAACCAAATGACTATGAACTAAATCTCCCTATACTTTGAACTAAATTAGACATTTCTTCCTTTAAGTTGTGAATGTTGGAATTGTGTCCAGCTAAGGGAAAACTGACTAATATGTAATCCTAATGACTACCACACAGAAGAAATCTGGGGACCTAATCCAGACTTATGTATCTCCCAAATTCAATCTCAGAACCTCAGTAAATTGATAAAATCTTATTCTGAGGATATAAAAGTTGAAGGCTTTTCACCATAAAGAGTACTAGTATTCTCCCATCCCTGAAGAAACTAGTAAAACGTCCTAAGATATCGGTAGAGTCTTCTGTTGTGTCAGTCACTATGTAATCTCAAGTATATTTCCTAGAATGCTGTATGTTTCACAGTCCAGTCTTGTCCACTGTATTGCTTCTGTAAAATAGTGTATAGTCATTTTTCCTTCTCTTTTTCTGTTTTCCTTTTTATAAAAAGAAATTACGAGAATATGCCCAAGGGGCTTTTCACAATGTTGTGTAGAGATTTTGCAAGATACATGTCTTTTTTTCTTATTGCTATGCACTATTAGGAATGTTTGCATGAAAACAGAGCCCTTACTGCAGTAGTGAAGTCAAATGAGAGTTTCTTTTTCTCCTCTAAATTAGACATGCTGAGGTGGGCAGTCCTGTGCTTGGAATGCCACTTGGAAAGGACATCGTGGGTTCCTTCTTTCTGTCCATCATCTTTTGTGTTTATTGCCTAGTGGTCAATTGTTGCTTGTCCCACCTCCAACAGTCATGTTCCAGGTAGGAAGAAGGAGCAAAATGCCTCTGTTTGCTAAATCTGTCAGCCTTTGAAGAGTACCTTTTGAAGCCCCATCCAGGAACTTACTACCTTTGATAGACTGTGTAGTGTAACATTACTAACTGGACAGATTGCCACCTTGAATGAAGTTTGGATTCTTTTAATAAGAAAATAATGGATATAGAGAAGCAACTATGAGTTCATTGTAAATTAAAGCTTTTTCTACTACTTACAGTTGTATATGTGGAAGAATAAAATTTCACATAGATATTATGAAATTTTTATAGTTAAATCTTCCAATTTTTCTGTTATGTTCCTTTAGCGATCTGTTCAATCATGTGTTTTTGCTATTATTATTTAAAAGATTTAGGAGTCTAAAGTCCAATGAGAATCAGACCTAAAATATGTTTTAAAAATTGGCATAGCTTCTTTTTAATTTAAATAACTTTAGGTAGAATATGTACAATAGTTACATTATACCCCTCAACATTCTCTGTTAGCTTACAGGTTTATTTGGTTCACGTGTTTTGTGTTACATGCTTGGCCTTCTAGGTATTTGAATTTACATAGATACATGTATAGTTAGAATAATTTCAAATGCCTTAAAACCTTGGCCTATAGCTTGCATGTGGTCCATAGACTAGGGTGAGAAGTAGTAAACCACTTGACAGGTGCTGCCAGCGTTTGTTTTCACATGCCAGTAAGATTGCATTAATTTGTGATTGACCCTGAATTAGCTCAGTGTATGTGCTTATCACTGTATATAAAGATTTCTTTTAGTCTGCTTGTTACAGATTAAATTATCGTAATGGTGACAATATTTCATTTGAATAAAGTGTAAAATTTAGTTCAGACTTTATTACCTGTATAGAAAAATCAGTATTTGTATGTTTCACAAAAATTCCTTAGGGGTAGACAAGTTATGAATTAAAAAACTTTATTTGTTTAGAAATAATTATATAATTCTTTAGATATCTGTTGCTTTTATAGTTAAAGGCCAAAAATAATGAAAAACACAATAATCTCTGTTTTTGAAGGAAAAATATAGAGTATTTTGATCTGTCACAAATACTTTTTTAGTGTCCTTTTTTCTTAACAGACCTTGCTTCGTCCTCTTCAAGCTTTGTGCTCTTTCCAGCTGCAACATGGTGCTCAGATTCGTCTCAGCAAGGAATACCTCCTGAAAAATGGATTATATCCCAAGCCAATGCCAAAGAACAGACGCAAACTCAGGAAAATGGAACTCTTAATGAATAGTGTTAAAATTTAGTGCAGCTGTTCTTATGGTGCTAATTTACCTGTTTTTAGCTGAAAATATGACATTAAATTTTTGTCAAATTTAAGTTGTGGGCTTTGACTTGCTAAACAAGAATGAGGGTTGCTAATGTTGTTAAGAAGAAGGAAGTAAACCAACTAGCCATAAAACAAAACAAAAACTTCTCTGACTCAGTGAAAAGCAGGATTTCATACTGTGTTTATTTAAAGAATACACTCTAATACATTTTAAAGAATACCTCTAATACATTTTTTTTCTAATCCATAATTTAAAATATAATTAGTTGCTGAGCTAAGGTAAAAAGTCCTCATATATAAAATGGAAAGTTTGCCTGATTAGAGCAGTATTATTTCTGTTAATGTATGTGAATAACTAGTTGTAGACTAATAATAGGATACATCTTGCATCAGTTTGTAACCTTGTACATGAACCTTATACTTTGAAATAAGTAGCAAAAGAAAATAATTATAATCAAATGGTTTAGATTGAATTGTTTATTTTATAAAACAGTATAAAGAAACGAAGAATAAGTATTCTTTAGGGATTAAACTTGAACTAATTTATTTACATTTTCTGTTAATTGCCTGAATATTTCAGAGCGGTGCATGTTATTTTGAAAAAAATATACATTTTCATTTAAAATCATCCTGGATAAGTGATTTTATCATTATCCGATCATTAATTGAACAGGTTTTGTGACTGCGGTAAACTGATTTTATTGAAGTTTCCATATGGAAATAACTGAAGTAGACTATAATACAACTGTTATTTGGAGAACACATTTCTGTAACTAGAGCTATTTAAATCTTTTTAGATGGGCAAAATCTTTCACTTTGAAAGAACAAATTTCCCATATACCCACTGGGAAAATATTTACTGGGATTTTATATAGAATTAAGAGAAATGTATGTAGTGTATATTTATATGTACAAATTAAATCTATTACAGTTAGGTACGTATTTTAGCAAGAAGGGGAAATTTGTTTTGGTCTTTATGACTTCTAGAGTTTCCTGTATATAGTGTTAAGTTGGAAGGAAAAGCTAAACTTGCAGTTTAAATGTAAGCTTGATAGTACTGTTTGTGGGAAGGGGGAGGCAGGGTACCTAAACATGTATCTGTTGTGATTTCTGACAATTTTTGTGCTCATTTATTTGTTTCTTTATTACCTAGATTAAACTCTTACTATACCCTATAATGATGGTCACAATTAGAATGCTAATGTGTGTTCAGGGAAACTGCAGAAAATATTTTAAAACATTAAGCAAAAGTTAGATTTCTATCTTTCATTGCTGACTTATTTTTGGATTTAAAAATAGATTAGCTGATTTGTAATCTAAAATACCTAAGGTCAAATGATTATTTGGTATAGTAGAAACAGTATAATACTGTATAATGCTTTCTTAACAAGTGGATTAAAGTCACCTTGCAATAATTTTATGTTGAAATTAAACTTCACAAATTTTCATTTATATTTCAGAGCCTCAATTTGTCTTGCCTTTTTAGAATAACTTCTACTTTTTAAAATACATTTTAGAGTATTAGTGAAAACTTAAAAAGCTTAAGATTAAAAAAAGCTTAAGATTTATTGTTTGGGGAAATGTATGAACTTTTCTTTAAGAAAACATGTATTTCCAAATTATTTTACTTTTTTGGGGGGCATATTGGGGTTTGAACTCAGACCTTTGCACTTGCTAGGCAAGCGCTCTGTCACTAAGCTAGATTTAAGCTAGATCTCCAATCACAGAATTATTTTACTTTCAACTAATTTTACTTATTTGTACCGACCTATTAATAGTGATTCCATTTAATCTTTTCTAGTATACAGTGCTTTTCTAGTCTAGTTCTTTTAAAATACATTATGATTAATATTTTAGTTACTAAGTTATCAAACTGTATAGTATCGTGAATATTTTTACTACAAATTTAATCTGGTTTTTAAAAATTGTTACTTTTCTATTATAGTATGTAGTTGGCTTTGAAATTCAGGTGCTTTATCTTTGCTCGATTGTTCCTGGACTAGCTTCAGGTTTTTGGATTTGTTGCTGATGGGCTACAAATAGCTGGTAGAAATAGGCTACAAAGTCATAACTGGTGGGCTTGGCGTGTATATTCTTAACTGCACTTTGTTGTGTTATAGATTGTTTGGGGAGTTACTTGAATTATGTCAACTCAGAGAATAGTTATTTCTGCATAGACAAGGTAACTACACCTTTAGTTACACTACTCATGGTAGATTTAAGATCACTAGGTAACTTGAGATATAATATTATTTTGAGAATTTCTCACACATGTAATTAATATAGAATTGAGACCTGCAGTATACAAAATAAGTCATAGTGCATAGTAACTTTCTGTAGGTTGGGTTACAATACATCTTATGTCTAATTTGAGAGTTATATTAGGAAAAATTCTCTTCCTGAGCTTTATGGCTTCAAACACAGTTTTAGCCATAATCACCATATTTTAGGGTATATTTTGAAGATTTTGGGAGAAAAAAGCTCCTTACTACCATTTTTAGTGAATTATGCAGATGACCACTTTTAAATAACTTGTTGTTTCTTCATCAAATTTGCTGGGTTTCAGAGAAGTAAATTGTTGACCCTTGGATGTAATTATTAGTGCTACAAGTAAAAAATTAGGTCAGACTAGTAAACTCAAAAGTTTTGTCTAACCATGTTTATTATGTAGATTTATTCCTTTAAAATAGGTGTGAATAGATACTTGTATAAATAATACCATGCTTTAGATGTACCATAAATAAGTTTATTTTAGTATGGATCATGGCCTCTTATTCAATCTAAATTTTTATTTGCTGGATTGAGTTAAAGCATATTCTCTTTCTCTCTTTTTTTTTTTTTTTTTTTTTTTTTTGAGACAGGGTCTTCAAGCTGATCTTGAGCTCACTATGATGTAGTCCAAGTTGGCCTCAAATTCCCGGTGATCCTCCTGTCTCAGCTTTCTGAGTGCTGGGATTACAGGCATGTGCCACCATGCCCAGTTTATTTTCTCTCTTTTCACACTTTCTCTTTCCCAGGCTTTTACTCTTTCTCTCATCACCTTCATTGTTCCCTTTCCCTTTTGACTATGCTTATCTGTGTGTTAATTCTTTTTATGAATTATTCATGTATCCTTGCCTAAGCATTTTTCTTTGCAACATCCTGTAATGAGCTGAACAAATTACAATTTTATACTTAAAATGAGTGCAGGAATCAGGCTGTAATCCAAGAATTTTTATATCATGGTGATAATTTGACTCCTGGCTTAGTCCATTCAAACTACTGTAACAAAATACTGTAACTTGGTTTATAAACTACAGAATTTTACTTTGCAGATATCTGGAGCCAGGGAAGTCTAAGATCAACACGCCAGCTGATGGTTGGTGAGGGCTTGCTTTTTGTTTCACAAATTGTACCTACTAGCTCTGTCTTCATTTAGTGGAAAGGGTAAGTAGCTCTACCATCATTCAAAGGCCACACTTCCTAATACCATCGTCTTGGGGGTAAGAATTTCAATTTATGCATTTTGGGAGAGAACAAACATTCAGACCATAGCACCTCCCTTTACTTTTTAAAAGAAAGCATGTTAGAATCTAGAATCTATAAATAACTAAAAAAATTAGACCCTCCCCCAAATTTAGACACCCAGTTAAAAAATGGGCATCTGAAATTTCTCTGATGAAGAATTACAAATGGCCAGAAATACACGAAAAATGTTCAGCATTGCTGCCCATTGAGAAATGCGATTAAAACAACACTGAGATTCCATTTCACTCCAGAAAGAATGACTATATTTAAGAAATCAAATAATAACAAATTCTGGAGAGGCTGCAGGGAAAAAGGAACCCTTCTTTATTGCTGGTGGGAGTGTAAATTGGTACACCCAGTGTGGAAATCAATATGGAGATTCTTCAAAAAAACTAAAAATAGAAATTCCATTTGACCCAGCTGTTCCCTACCAAGTATCCTCCTGAAAGAGTCAAGGACATCATATTAAAGTGATAATACATACCCATGTTTATAGTGCCACAATTCATAATAGCTAAACTTGGAAACAAATGTCCACCAATGGATAAATGGATAAAGAAAATGTGGTATTTATACACTGTGGAGTACTAATCTGCCATAAAGAAGGATGAATTTGAGTCACTTATAAGAAAATGGATGCACCTGGAGACCATAATTTTTTTTAAATTTTATTTTAATGGTACATTTTAGATGTACATAGTGATAACATTCATCATAGGGGATTTGTACCTGTACATGACATATCTTGTTGCTTCTTTTTTTCCCATTCCCCTCCCCTCACCTCCTCCTCCCTCCCTATTTACAAAAGCTTTGTTTCCATCTTTTCCTTCCATTTCTTATTTCTCTTGTCCCTCTGTTCCTTTCCCCCTCTCTTGTTCCCTTTCCCATTTGGACATTTTCTTCCCTTTCCCAATATAATACATTTTAGTCTTCATGTACACTTCGGTTTCTCACACCAGAGAAACTATGCGGTATTTAAACATGTGTGTCCGATTTATTTCATTTAAGAGTATGGTCTCAAGATGCATCCATTTACCTAGGAATATCTCAAGCTTATCATTCTTTATGGCAGAGTGGTACTCCATTGTATAAAAAAAACATATTTTCTTTATCCATTCTGCTGTTGGTGGGCATTTGGGCTGCTTCCAAGATTTAGCTATTACAAACTGTGCTGCTATAAACATGGGTGTGCCTGTATCGCTGCAGTATGATGCTTTTAATTCTGATGGGAAGATACCAAGAAGTGGAATAGCTGAGTCAAATGGAATCTTTAGTCCTAGTTCCCTGAGGAATCTCCACGCTGATTTCCATAGCAGTTGCACCAGTCTACATGCCAACCAACAGTGGAGAAAGGTTCCTTTTTCTCCACAGGCCCTCCAGCATTTGTTATTGGCTGATTTGTTGATAACAGCCATTCTTTCTGGAGTGGTGGAATCTCAAGGTTGTTTTAATTTGCATCTCTCGAATGACCAGTGATGTTTTAAAATAGGTTTTTATTAAAATTTATCCAAAATTACACAAACTTACAGGCCATTACAGAAGCTTACAGACCACACAATACATTGTGCCTTTTGCTTGTGCCAGCGAGCAATGTAAACAACCACATAAATGCAGCATTAAGTCACAACTACATAAAGTTACTGTAGTACCTAGTGTACACATCACTGTTTTAAATTTGGGTTATTAGGTTCTTGTTTTTAAGATATCATTATTCCTCTGGATTCCCATTCCCCTCCTCCTTTGCTCTCTTGTTCCCTTGGACCCTTTGCCTGTTAGCTTATATCTAACCCTTTGCCTTTTTGTATCCATTGTTTACCCTTTTGTTTGTATTTTGCCTCACTCAGCTGAGAGATATCATATGGTATTCAAGCTTCTGAGTCTGGTTTATTTCAGTCAACACTATATTTTCCAGGTCCATCTATTTTCCTATAAATGACTCTAGTTTGTCATTCTTTATAGCGGAACAGATTCCATTGTATGTAGATACCACATTTTGTAGTAGCTAAATCTTGGAATTTAAGCTAAATCTTGTTGATTGTGTTTATCCAGTTATCTGTTGATGGGTATACAGGTTGCTTCCAGAATTTAGCTATTACAATTGTGTTGCTATAAACATTGTTGTGCAAGTATCTCTGTAGTATGATGTCTTTAGCTCTTCGGGGCAGATACCTAGTAGGGAAATGGCTGGGTCTTATGGGATTTCTACTTTCAGACTCTTGAGAAATCTCCATACTGATTTCTTTTATGGTTGGACTAGTTTGCATTCCCACCAACAGTGTAGGAGGGCTCCCTTTTCATTACAGCCATGTTAGCATTTGTTACTGTTTGACTTCTTAATGATTGCCATTCTTTCTGGGGTAAGGTGGAATCTTAGAGTTGTTTTAATTTGCATTTCTCTAATAGCCATAGATGTTGAACATTTTTTTCATATATTTGTTGGCCATCTGTATTTCTTCCACTGTGAAGTATCTGTTCATTTCTCTGGCTCATTTTTTGAATGGGTCATTGATTTTAGGTAGTTTAATTTTTTTGAGTTCTTTGTATATTCTAGCTATTAGTCTTCTGTCTGAGGAGTAGCTAGCAAAGATTTTTTTCTCATTCTCTGGGTTTTCTCTTCACCCCATGATTTGACTCTTTTGGTGTAAGAAGCTCTAAGGAGCTTCTAAAATCTAATGTAGTCCTATTTATTGATTCTTGTTGCTAGTTCCTGTGCAATTGAGGTTCTGTTTAGGAAGTCCTTTCCTACTCCTTTGTCTTCAAGTGTTTTACCTATTTTGTCTTCGAAAAGGTTTAATGTTTCTGTTTTAATGTTTACATCTTTGATCCACTTTGATTTTAATTTAGCATATGGTGAGAGATATGGGTCCCATTTCATTGTTCTTCAAACTGACAACCAGTTTTCCCAACAACTTTTGTTGAATAGGCTATCTTTTCTCCAATGTATGCTTTTGGTCCTTTGTGAAAGGTCATGTATTTGAATATGTCTGGAGAAGTTTCTGTGTCCTTGATTCCATAATATTAAGTGAAGTAAATCAGGCACACAAATATCACATGGCTTCTCTTATATGAGAACCCTGATATATAAATAAAGTGCAAAATAAAGAACAATAGGAAGTAGTGAGATGGATCTTTGGCTTATGAGAAGGGACCCAAAGTATGGAGGCAGGAGGGAGGGAAAGGAGATCAATATCAAAGGAATGAAAGACTGGGCATAGTGGCAGACACCTATAATCCTGTCATGCAGGAAGTTGGGGCAGGAGTATTGCTGTGAATTTGAGGCCAGCCTGGGCTACATAGTGAATTCAATGCCAGTCTGAATCATATAGCAAGACCCTGTCTCAAAACAAAAAAAAGTGTGCAGGGGATTGTGAAGTGCTGTGTGCATGCACCAAGTCCCTGTGAGGCATGCGATAATCACGACTATAAACACATGTTAAAAAATACACATTCACAGGTCCAAGAGGTACTGGGAGGGGGTCGAGGGGAGGGGAGTGAGTTAAAGAAAAATTGAGAAATGTCATGTACATGTACCAATTCCCCACGATGAATGTAATCATAGTGTACTACAAACATATATCAATAAAAAAGCATATTAGAGACATATTAATTGTTTATTAGTCTTTCAGTTTTTAACTTTTTTTACTCAGACCAAGGACAGAATTATTTTAAAAGAAACAATCTAAGATTTTAAAAACTTGAAGTAGATACACTTTGAATAAGAAATTGCACTTTATGACTTTACTATTGTTATTTAGAAGTGTATTAAGTACTGTAAACATTTCGAAAAGAACATCTACCTTAGTATTATTTCAGTCACAGTTATATTTCTCATTGACTCTTCATGCTTAAAACATTTACACATTTCTGCTTCCAAGTGTTATTACTTAAAAGCAGAAAATCCCTTACATTTTTTTGTGTAAATGTAATCTTATGGAAAACATGAGTTGATAGGAGAGAGGACAATGACTTATGATATGGTTATCAGATTTTATAAAGCTATCTAGTATTTTGGTTTTATTAAAATTTTATTTCTAAAAAAGTTTTATTTCTAAAGCTCTTTTAGTAAAATCCATGAGAATTTAAAAATATATACTAAAAGTCTTGGTTTGGGATGTAAAATGTAAACATCCTTTTTTCTATTTCTCTAATTCTCTCAAATTCTAGAAACAAAACCAGCATTTTAATATCATATTTTAATAGCTATTTTAGTAACTTAGAACTCTTGAAAATTCAAACTCTGTGTTGCAAAGATGGATATTGTCACCCAAGATATGTATAGTCTCCTGTAAAAGAAACATCCATTTAATAATTTAATCATAGTGGAGAAGGAGTACTTCCATACTCATTCATGGAAACCAGCATTATTCTGATTCCAAAGCCAGAAAACTGTATAAGCCAATTTCTTTAATGATTATAGATAGAAAATCTTGAAAAAGACACTTTCAAATAGAATGCAACAAATCATTAGAAAGATCATACATCATAATCAAGGAGATTCATTCTAGGGAGGCAAGGATGATTCAACACATGCAAATCAATAAATGTAATACACTACGTAAATAGAAGCAATGGCAAAAATCACATGACCATCTCATTAGATACAGAAAAAACCTTTGACAAAATACAACAGCCATTCTTGATTAAAAAAAAAAAAACCTAAAAAAAATAGGTATAGGAGACCTTTATCTCAGTATGATAAAAGACATGACAAACCTACTGCCAACATCGTATTAAATGGGGAAAAGCTGAAAACTTTTCCTCTAAAGTCAGGAACCAGACAAAGATGTCCACCATCACCACGCTGCTTTGATATAGTACTCAAAACATTAGCCAGGATAATCAGTCAAGAGAAAAAAGAAAAGGTACATGGATACGAAAAGTCATCAAATTATCATTATTCCCAGAGGACATGATCTTCTACATGACATGACCCCAAATATTTTACCAAAAGACTCCTAGAATTAATAACTAGCAATATAGCAGGATGTAAAATCAACACACAAAAATCTATAGCATTTCTATACCCTAATAACACACCAAGAAAGAAATTGGGAAAACAATAACATGATAATAACAATGAAAAGTAAATACTTAGGAATTAACCTAACCAAAAAAGTGAAAGACCTCTAAAAAGAGATTATGATACTCCAAAAAGAAATCAAAGAGGGCATCAGAAAACCCATATTCATGGATAAGCAGACCCACCACTGTCAAAATGACTATACTCTTAAACTGGTATATAGAATTAATGGAATCCCAATCAAAACACCAAAAAAAATGTTAGAACTAGATAAAACAATTCTAAAATTCATGTGGAACCAGAAGAAACCTGGAATAGCAAAAGCAATTCTGGTAATGAGAACAAAGTAGCAGTTGTCACAAACCTGGACTTCAAGTTGTATCACAAAGCTGCAGTGATATAAATAGCATGGTGCTGGCAAAAAACAGACATGTGGATCAGTGGAGCAGAACTGATGATGCAGAAACAACCCAAGACATAGTCAGCCGTTTGATTTTTGACAAAGACGCCAAAACATGCTGGAGGAAAGTTGACCTCTTTAGCAAATGGTGCTGGGAAAACTTGCTATGCACATGCAGAAAATTGAAGCTAGGTGTATATCTATCGCAATGTACTAAGTTACAGTCAAAATGGATTAAAGATCTGAACATTTAAACACTTGCTGGAAAATAAAATAGATAAAATTCTTGGAGTCATACACAAAGACTCTAAACAGAACTTCAGTTGCTCAAGAAATAACATGAAGAATCAACAAATGAGATTATACCAGATTAAAAATCTTTTGCCCAGCAAAGCAAACAATCAACAGAGTGATGAGACAACCTACAGAATGGGCAAAAAATGTTGCCAGATATTCTTTGGGCAGAGGACTAATATCTAGAATATGTAAAAAACTAAAAAATAAAAAAAGACCCTCCCTAAATAAAAGACCCAGTCAAAAAGATGGGAAACTGCCAACGTAGTGGCTCATGCCTGTAATCCAGCACTTGGGAGGCTGAGGCAAGAGGATCACTATGACTTGGAGGCCAGCCTAGGCTAGGTAGTGAGTTCAAGGCCAGTCTAAACTACATAGAGAGACCCTGTCTCAAAAAAAGCATGGGAAACTGAAATGAATATGTATCTTAGAAGAAGTACAAATAGCTATTGAACACATGAATAAATGCTCAACACCACTAGCCATTAGAGAAGTTGAAACACCGAAATTCTGTCTTATTTCAGGGGAATGGCTTTTATCAAGAAATCAATAGCAAATGCTGTCAAGGCTGTGGAGAAAGAGGAACCCTTGTACACTGGTGGAGGGAGTGTAAACTGGCACAACCACTATGGAAATCAGTATAGACATGCCTCAAAAAACTGAAATTAGAAATTCCACTGGCCCAGCTACTCCTCTTCTAGGTATCGTCCCAAAAGAGTTAAAGACATACATGCACACCCATGTTTATAGCAGCATCATTCATAATAGCTAAATCTTAGAAGTGACCTATATGTCCATCAGCAGATGAATGGATAAAGAAAATGTGTTTACACACAATGGAGTACAACTCTGTCATAAAGATAAAGGAGTCATTTGTAGGAAAATAGATGAACCTTGAGACTGTAGTGTTAAATAAGATAAATCAGATACACAGGCTTAAATAAGACTGGCTTCTCTTACATGAGAAAACTGAAGTGAAAGTAAAGAGTAAAAGATAATTCAAAGTAGTGAGATAGATTTTTTTTTTTTCAAAGGGGAAAGGGATCAAGAGATGGAAGGAGAGAGGAGCAAAAAAAGGAATTAAGAAGTGTACATTTACCAGCTCCACACACGGAATAATACTCCACACAATGAATGTGAACATGAACTGCAAACATGTACAAAATGGGGGGAGGATCAAGAAATGGGTGGAGGTTGGGGAGGAGAAAGGGCATGATAAAAGGAATTAAGATGTATTATGTACATGTACCAACTCCCCACAAGGAATGTTAACATTATATACTACATTTGTGTACTACTAGTAAAAATATCACACAGTAATGTTAAAAGTTTACAAACTTGTGGTCCACATTACTAGCTGTCAAAGGCTACAATGAGGTACACAGGGTTTTGGTTGGACGTGTGTGTTCTGTAGGGAGGAGGTTGGGTTTTGACAGATAAGCATAAGGAAAGGAGAGAGGTTGGAAGAGTTGGGTGTCATGTTACAATGGTAGTGTAAATAATCTAGGCTGGGTAAGAAGGGAAGGATGAGTCTGACTATGGATAGTGAAAAATTGGAGGGTTACTAACCAGAAGCCCTCATGAAGTCAGAGAGTTATTAGAAGGGGTATTCTATAGTAAAAATAATCCAGAAGGTGAGGGTCAGAGAACAAAACGTTTGAAATTGTGATTTTTACATTTGGTGTTACTACTCATGATGTCCAGTGTGACCATAGAAAATGTTGAGATTCGGTAGAGGAATAGATGTTTACAGCAAGGAGGCTTAGAGAATCAAGAGGCTATGGATTTGGATGAGTCACCTTTGAGATATGTTAAGTTCTCAGTAATAATAGTGGTGGGACATAGTTCTAAATTCAATGAATGAGAGGAAATGACTGGATATTAATAGGTAATGTCAACAAGGAGGATAAGGAGTACTAAATATCTGATAATACATTTCAGAGAGACTGAAGGCTTTTAATGAAATGGGAGAGAAAACACGAGTTGGGAAGTGACATTGGCCTTCAAAGAGGAAACCTATCCATTTTGCAGGCTTTGAGCTAACAAGGGATAAAAGCAGCATCCTTTTGAGAAGCCTCCTTGGGGAGCAGCGTCCTCGGGGAATTGGGCATTTCTGCTATGGTGAGGGAAACATCCAGAGGAAGATGTGTTACTGATGAAGTGTTATGTAAGTGAGAACAGTTTCATGTATAGGATGGGGTACAGGAAAAAACAGTGAAACAACAGGATTACCCTGTTAATGATTGACCATGAATTTTAAAACATACAGTGGAGAGGGGGAAAAAGAAGAAAGGGAAAAAGAAAAGGAAGAAAGGGAAAAAATGGAAAAATGTAAATAATCCTGCTGCAAATAGGGAAGTGTGGGGGATGGAAGGGGGGGAAGATGGGGAAAAACCAAGATATATCATGTACAGGTACAAAATAACCATGTTGAATATGATCATTATGTATACAATGTACCAATACATGTTCTTGGTAAAAAAAAAAATACAGTGGAAGAATTTGTAAGTATTTGAGAAGTAGGAAATGGATTTATAGAAAAGCTTAGGGGTGATTGGTAACTATTGATAACTAATTTGGGAGGTTTGTATTTCTGGTTGAATTGACCTGTAAGATAAGGGATTCATCCTAAATTCAGAACCTGTAGTAACTGTTTAAGTTTTAATGTGATTGTTCGTGGAGAAGAGACTTGTACTGAAATATAAAGTGATAAAGATTAGGTTATGCACTTAACACAGTGGAGGTATAAGTTACCCCTAAGGGTATCTCAAAACAGTTTTCATTTGTGAGCATTAAGGTTAATTATTTAATTATTTTCTTTATTTAAAATCAATTTCTAAAGGCTTTAAGTTTTATTATTGTTAACCATTTAGGGAATTGAATTTATCAAAGTGCTTTTATATACCTGCCTCATTTAAATTGTACCCTTTTACTTAGGTACAGGACAAAGTATTTTTAATTGTAAAGCCTGCTAAAGGCTCAAACCCTCAAAACATAGCACATGCTGGAATTCTGTACAATTCCAAGAGAGGAAAATTAGGCCAAACCACATAGTTATGAATTGAAAAAGCTAATCTGGCAATATTTAGTTCAAATTAGGATGCTCAAGGAAACATGGCAATGAGCCATTTCTGGTGAGCCATAATATAGGAGCTAGAGAGCAACATGATCTGGTTTAGATCATAAAGCAATCTCTTTTCTCTGTGTAGAATAGGTGCTAAGTGTTAGGGAAAATGTGTTAGGCTTGTCTCGTAGGACAGTGGAAAATAAGGGAATCATAAATGTGAAAAGCGAAATTTCCTGTTGGCAGAAAAACACATATCAGAATAATTCTTCCACAAATAAAACAACTAAAACTTTCCTTTGGCAAAATTCTGTTTGGCAAAACCAAACAGAAGGTACTTTTTGCATGCTGAAAGAAAAGTATCAGTATGGAATTTTGTCCATCAGAAATGTCTTTTAAAATTAACATTCCTAAGGGAAAAAAGCTGAGAGAATTTACATCCAGCAGACTTATACATCAAGAAATCCTAACAGGTTAAAGTGCAATCTTAAGAATGAAGGAAGCCTGACTTGTAAGCACAAGACCCTGAGTTCGAGCCCCAGCACCAAAAAAAAAAAAAAAAAAAAAAAAAGGAAGGAAAAATGATACTAGATGGAAATTTGGATCTACAATAGCAAACTGCTTTGTGCTACACTATAGAGAAGCACTTAAAATGCTAATGTAATACCATTGCATAACTATAAAATAATATAAAAGGCCATTTTAGTATAGTTAATATTAAAATAAGACTTTTTCTTCATTAAATTCTTGAAAGGGAGTTGTTTAATGCAAAAATAACAAAAATGTATGTTGGGACTTATCTATAGAAGTAAATATACAGCAATAATAGCACAAATGATTTAAAGAGTGTAAATACAGTTTTGCTTTCAAAGAGGTATGTTGACTCACAGTGGACTACTGTATGTAACTAAGAAAACATAATGTAATTCCTATAGTTGCTTCATTCAATATGGTAGCCATTAACCACATGTGACTATTAATTTCCAACTGAAGTAATTTAATAAATTCAGTTTCTCAGTTGCACTGGCCATATGTCAGTATTTCCACAACCATATAGGGCTAGTAGCTATCTCATTGGATAACACAGATGTAGAATATTTCTGTCAGCAGAGAAAGTTTTGTTATATAGCACTTCTCTAGAGCAAGTTCTAAAAACCAATAAACTATAAAAGATTTAAAGACTACAGGGTATGTTCCCTGATAAAATGGATTTTAATTAGGAATCAGTAATTGAGAATTAAGCAGTTTACTTCTGAGTAACCTCTGGATCAGAAAAGGTTACAAAGGAAATTAGTAAATATTTTGAAATGAGTTATAAATGAAAATTTGTGAGATAAAACAATCCTAGAGGGTAATTCACAGCTTTAAATTTTTATACTTGGAAAGGATATGGGTTTAAAATAATCTGCTACAAGGGAGGGGGAACGGAACAGAGGACATGAGAAATAAGAAATGGAAGGAAAAAATGGAAACAAAACTTTTGTAAATAGGGAGGGAAGAGGGGGTGAGAGGAGGGGAATGGGAAACAAAGAAGCAACAAGATATGTCATGTACAGGTACAAATCCCCTATGATGAATGTTACCACTATGTACATCTAAAATGTACCATTAAAATAAAATTAAAAAAATAATCTGCTATGGTTTGACTTTACCCTCCAAAAATGCATATTAAATTAAATTGCCATTTTAACAATATTAGGAGGTGAGAACTTCAGGAGATTAGATCATGAAGGATCCACCCTCCTGAGTGGGATTGGGACCATCATAAAACCATCACAAATAACAAGCATTTACTATACTTAGATCTTAAAAAAGTTTTTAAAGTGCTATGTTTCATTTAATTTCATAATTGAACCCAGTATTGTATGTTATATATATCAAATATCCATAAAACAAATGAGGAAGCTGAGACTTTAAAAGCATTTAAAGAATTAAAATACCAAATTACAGCAAAAAATGTAGTCTAGTCGGCATTTAAACTTGGGCTTTTATGAATAGTGATCTCTTCCCTGTGAAGTATTTCACTCTACTTTCTATGGTATGTGAGAAGCTTTCCTTTATTATCACCATGCATCATATCTTGGTTTTATGACACCGGTAAGCCTACAAGTACAACTCTGTTAGAACTTTATCAGACTCACATACAAAATACCCAAATTCTTGTTTATTTGAGTTCAAAAAAATATGACCTCGCCAAAAATCATAACTGGACCATAAGCCTAAGGACAGAAATTAATTGAACCAATATACAAATAGAATTTGTGAAGATTTATAAGAAATACTGAAGGGTTAACTTGTCTTTCTCTTGGTACCAAATATTATTTCTCAATTTCTCCGTCCCTCACTAAATTAAAAAGTGACAGCAGGTATACAGTCTTTCTGCCCCGTTCAGGCTTTGTTGTCAGCCTCTTGAGAATCTTGATGTCAGCCTGCCTGATGTCTTGTCATGTTCCATTACCTCCACCTCCTCTATTTCTCTTCAACTTCATATTCCAGTCTCATAATACAACCTATTACTTGTAAATGTTGTAATTTGAAAATCACTTTTTACTACCTCACCATCTCCCTTTTTCCATTTTGTTCAAGTAATCTTTTTTTGTGTGTGTGCCTCAGCAAGACTTTCAGCTCATTGATCCTTGTACTTTCATTCCATCAGACCTTGATTTTATTTTCTAATTCACTTTATTCATTCAACAAATATGTGTTTAGCACCTAATAGGTGTCAGACAGTCTTACTCAGCTTTGGAGATAATAATAGTAAACAAGCAGACAAACTCTTGCCAGTATTCTGAAATTCTGTGGCTCTCTTTCTTTGAGCAAATGTATAACCTTGGTTGAGGCCAATTACTTTCTTTATACCTCCTCTAAAGAGCCAAGTGTGTTGAAAAAAGTTTTAGAAAAGGACTCTAAAAATATTATGAATCTATGGTAACCATTGAAAAAAGCTATCACACATCTAATCAGCATTTATCCTGTCTTTTTCCTATGTCATTCTTTTGCTTTTCTCAGTGGTTATTTGCACCTGTTTCTTCTCCCATGGACTGTCCCTTATTAAAACTGCTCTGTTGAGTTCCATGCTTCTCTTCTGGAATATAAATGCTATGATAAAAACAGGAATAGAGCCAAAAGAAGAGACACAATATTATTTTTATCACGAGGGTCTGTAGAGAAGGTATCTTACCTGAGTACTGAATGGATCACTTAGCAGTACTTCTGAGTTGGGCAGACTTGCTTACCCATCCAGGACCGTGCTGGACTAGGTAGCCTTCCTGAATAAGTGGTCTTCCAGAGTAAGACTTACAACTTCTGAGGCAAGCCCACTCCCACAAAGAGAAAGGAGCTCAGAGCTGAGCTACATATACCTATTCACCACAAATTTACTATTAGGTAAAGCATTCCACTTCCCAAGAACAGAGTGGAACAAAAAGATCAGTGCGTAGCCTGTATGAGACTTAGGGTAGAGGAATGAGAAGTGGAAATGTGTGTAACTAATATCATCAATGGCTTCTCATTGTACTTAGACAAAAGCAAAGCATAACATGGGATAAAGTGCTTTCAGGGTCAACCTACGTCTGCAGCCTCTTCTTATGCCATATTCTTTCTTACCCTTTCTCAGATATAAAAGCCTTCAAACCCCTCATAACTGCTGTGTTCTCTCGTGTGGCAAGATCTTTGCACATGTTGTGTTGTGCTCTCTAATGCCTTTGCTTCTCTTTTGGCCTAGGAAGCTCCAACTTATCCTTCAGAAGTTGATTTAGTTACAGCTTTTTTGGTAGAACTTTCCAACCATCATCATCAGGTCAGATCACCCTATCATATACTAGATTGACATGTTGATATATTTTTCTCTTTAATGTTATTTTACAGGTTTAATTCTTCTTGTACTTGGATAACTGTTTGATTAATATCCAGCCCTTGTATGCAGTGAAAGTTCTACAAAGGTTTTGCTTGCTAAT
>PVJO010020279.1:0-32407 GCA_004026905.1 Hystrix cristata | reverse complement strand
GGTATTCTGTCCCAACAACGAGAGAAAAGTAACTAAAACAAATGCCTTAAGTAACTAACATTCGAACAAAGGAAACATAACTTCTTTCTTTTCATTTTCCTTCTCCAGAATTACTGCTCAAAAATTTCAGTAACCTCATGGCTGACCTTATGTCAAAAATGGCTGTGTAAGGCCGAAGAAGAGGGGGGACAGGAAACTGGCTGTAAGACCAAGGTCAGGGTACTCCCTGGGATCTATGATCTCACAAGTCTTGATTCTACCTCCAAAACACAAATACAAGAGCCTAGGTTGCAAAATGGTGTTCTACTAACCATGGATGTGTCCAAACTCTGTCTTAAAAGATCTGCTCATTGCCTTTCAGCTAAGTCTCTGTTACTTGATGAATCCAGGGCATAAATGGAAGCACATTTTTCTTTAGTAAAAACTTCTATTGCTCATTTTACAGCTTGCACTGTTAGCCTGTGGATGGACTTGTGGATGGATTTGTATGAGACTACAAACACATTGAGTTTTTAAATGATGTGTGAAGACGTGTTTTTATATGTAGCATTTACAACATGGCTTTTAATAGGGGCTTTGGTAATGACCAAAAAGACCCTTGCTAGTAAGATGTTACAGAAATTACACGAGCAATTTCTACAAATTGTTTCGTTTACCTAAGCAAAGGACTCTTTATATTAGGATAAAGATAACATAGGAAACACACAATATGTTACTCATTTCAGTCGCACTGATTTGAGTCCCTTGTGGTGTAGCTTTCAGACAGGCATCAGGAATTTGGATGTTAGTAAGACATGGTCAATAGTTACAGGAGCTTAGTCTAGTCTTTTGGAGGTAAAAGAGAAATTTTTCTAGAAGACTCCATAAGGGAGAAAGCCAAAGATGGGAAGCCAGACAGGGATTGGCAGCTGAGGATGAGTATTGGGAAGAAATGGGACAATTCACTTAGGCTGTAATGAAGAAGGCCTGGAGGACACCACTGGGAGCTGAGTCTGGGAAGATGAGTAGAAACCAGCAGCTCAAAGACCCAACAAAAGCAAGTGAGAGATTCTGGACATAATCCAGACAATAAGGAAGAGCCCCTGAAGAAAGTTTTATGCAAGGAAGTGACAAAATTGAATTAGACTCATTGAAATAATGGAAAACCATTTAAACCATTTTCTTGCAACTCTGCCAAACGCTGGAGGGAAGAAAAGCCAAAAAACAGCTTCTATACTCACTCAAATAAATTACAAATGGCCTCAAAAACAGGTGCTCCCTTTGGGGTTGAAAGGGCATTACTAACTTAAAGTTGGATAAAGTTCTGTAGCAGTAGGGCCCCAAGATACTTTGTTGCTATTCAACAGAACTTCTAAGGCACAACTAAAAATCAGACCTGGAACTACCCCAAATCTTCTCTTTTTTTTATCACATAATGGGAGTTTTTCCTAATACTGTCCCTTGCAGTGGTCATCCACTCTCAAAGTGCTTTTGTTTTTCAGGGTCACCTAACCACTTGAAACTCTGAACATAAGGCTGCCAAGTGTTAGCAGCATTTATGAATGGGGCATTGTGACCAAAAAGAGTCATTCAGAGTGAAACCTAGTTCAGAATGAACCACTGAGCTCTGGTGAAGATTACTGGGGGTAGAATTTTCTTGTTGTCCCCCAAAAACAAATCTGTTAAAAACACAACACGATTTCCTGAAAAACAGGTGACACTGTAAAACATTATTATTTTTTTTTAATAAGCATTCACATACACTCCTTGGAAACCAGGAAATGTATTTTTTGAGAATCTTGCTTTTCATGTTATAATGTTTAGAAATTGTTTCGTTGGCCATAAAATTATATAATGCAGGATAGATTATTACAGAATTTAAGAACCCCCCAAATCTGGGCCAAGAGTATTCAGAGATGCACGCAAAGGAACTTCCTCCCACTAGAACTATCCTATTTCCTTATCTTTAAGACTCACTTTTATACCATTAATATAGTATAAAGGGGGGCACATCTTATATTTGATGCATATCTCTTATGTTTTGTTTTCCCTTGAAAAGCTCTTATCAAGTTAATGGTGCACCTCCTGATCATCAGAATCTTAGACTTATAACAGGATAACATATGAAGTTACAGGAATAAACTCTAGTCTCACACTTGCAAAAAACTCAGATTTAGAATTGAAATCTGTGGTTTATAACTTTCATCTTTGCATGCAAGTGTAGTAAGAAAGTGGTTTTTAAGAGCAGCTCTGTGCCAGCTCGTTGGCTGTCAACCACGTCTCACTTCTCGCCCCTGGGGAAGCCTGGGCCCTGCACTTGCTGGGATCCCTCGCCAGCTGGGTTTCAGTATGAATTGCGCCAAAGGAAGCCGGCTGCAGGAGCTCTGCAGAGCAGAAGAGGAGTAGCTTCCTTCACCAGCAGCGGCCAGGTGAAGTGACAGATACCTACCTGTGTAATCTGCCGCTGGGGGAGACCAAAGGGAGGGGAAGGAACAGGAAGTGAAAGCGATCAAGATGCGATACGTGCATGTACCAATACCCACGATGAATGTATTCACTATGGACTGCAAACACACTAACAGATTTAGAAAGCGATTTTCCAGATGCTTTCTAGGGGAGTGCCTATGAGTCACTCGCCCGGGGTGTGCAGACATTGAAGGTCATCGGCAAGAGCCCTCCATGTTTCCTGCACTTCCCCAGTTCCCGGAAATTTGGAGCATTTATTCCCCTGACCTTTGCTTCTACAGCCCTTTCAACAGCTGCATCAATCTTGAATTCCCTACATCATATGTCTTTTCTTGTCGGCCTTCTTAGAGTAACTGAAAATGAATGGCAATTACATTTCTCTTTTTCCTATATAATACTCTTCTACTTATAGCAGACAAAATTTTCTTAAACAGCCAGAGGTAGTCATTTTGGGGCTGTTTTAGTGGTAAATAAAAGATTACAAAAGAGACCTAGCATAGAAAAAGCAATCTGGGGAACAAGGGCAAGATTGGGGGCACCACAAACCCAGTTTTCAAGTTATACTACAAAGCTACACTGATAGAAACAAATAAACAACAAACAAACTCAGACTTGTAGATCAGTGGAACAGAGTAGAGCAGTGACATGAACCTTTTAGAGACAAGGGCCCAGACTGCAGCCCAAAACCCACTTATTTATCACAAAGTGCCAATGCTGCAGTTAGGAGTACTGAGGTTTTGGTTTAGAAAAAATAACTCTTTCCTTTTGTTTTAAAAGAAAAACAAATAATACGCATGCCGTAAGTTCGCCATCCCTCTAGTAGAGGATGAAGAAACAACTCCCAGCATGCTCAGTTACCTTATCTTTGACTAAAGAGCCAAATGCTTTTACTGGAAAAGGCAGCATCTTTAGTAAATGGTGCTGGGGAAACTGGCTATCCACATGCTGAAGATTCAACCCTGACCCATATCTCTCATCATGCATTAGACTAAAATCAGAATGGATTAAATATCTAAGTATTAAAACAGAAACACAACCTGCTGGAAGACAAAATAGGTAAAACTCTTAAAGACATGGGTGTAGGCGAAGCCTCTCTGAAGAGAACCCTGGTTGCACAAGAAATAATACCAAGAATCAACAAAGGGGATCATATCAAATTAAAAAGCTTTGGCACAGCAAAGAAATCTACCAAAGACAACCTACAGAATAGGAAAAAAAAAATTGCTTACTACTCTTCAAAGGACTAGTATCTAGAATATATAAGGAACTAAAAAAAATTATATCCCCCAAATTTAAGGACCCAGTCAAAAATGGGTATCTGAAATGAATAGACAGTTATCTGATGAAGTAGTACAAATGGTAAATAAATAATGAGAAAAGGTTTAACATCCCAGGCCACTTGAGAAATGCAAATTCAAACAATACTGAGATTCCATCTCGCTCCAGAAAGAATGACCATCATCAAGAAATCAACCAATAACAAATGCTGGCAAGGCTGTGGGAAAAAGGAACCCTTCTTCATTGTTGGTGCGAGTGTAAACTGGTACAAACACTATGAACTCAATATGGAGGTTCCCCAAAAAAATAAAACTAGAAATTCCATTTGACTCAACTATTTCCCTGCTAGGTATCTTCCCCAAAGAGTTAGAGACATCATACCACAGTGATGTATGAATAGCCCTGTTTATAGCAGTACAATTCACAATAGCTACATCTTAGAAGCAGCCTATATGTCCTTCAACAGGTAAATTGATAAGGAAAACATGGTATTTATATACAATGGAATACTGCTGTGCCATAAAGAAGGATAAACTGTAGTAATTTTGTAGGAAATGGATGTACCTTGAGACCATAATGTTAAGTGAAGTGAATGAGACACACAAGCTTAAATATTGCATGGTTTCTCTTATATAAAAATTTTGATACATAAATAAAGTGAAAAAACAAAAGATAGCCAAGAGGGAAAATGGGGGAGGAAAAAGTGATTATAATCCAACATGGACAGTGTATCTAAAAGTGTACCTTGATCCAGCATAATTGTCTTATGTGGTCTACACTTTTTTTCCTTTCAGTCTAGCTGTTAATCTGTATGAATGATAATTAACTTTGTAAGGAATCATAGGACAAATAAATGAATCTGATGCTGGCAAAAAAGGAGGAGAATATTGAGATGCATTATATACATGTACTAATTCCCTACAGTGAACGTAATCATTACGTACTACAAACGTGTACTAAAAATTTTTTTAAAAATTTAAAAAGAGAATACAGGAAGGCCAAGGGCCATTCTTTGACCTTATTTATCATTCTCTTGTCTCCTCAAATTGTTTGCATTTGAATTTATGCTTAATATTTCAATCTTGAGATAGTCTCCTCTGCCTCACACAACTGCCTAACACTAATATTGGTGAAAGCCAGTATGTATGTAGTTCTTAACACTTTTTTGTTCTTGTTTATGAACAAATCTCACTCACTTGGTCTTCACTGAAATTTAAAAACTCAAGTGAAATGGTGTTATTTGTTCCTATTTTATAGGTGGGAAATTTGAGACCCAGAGAGGTCAAATGATTTATTCAAGGTCACATGAAAAGTCAGAAAGGTGTTAGGATGAGAATTCAAAAATTTTCATCACTAGTTCAGGGTGTCTGACAGTGTTCTTCTAGCTTGCTACATGAAATGGCAACTCACAGGTCATAGCATTGTTAATCTGGGAACGTATTCTACAGTAAATTTCCTTGTACTCTTGTTATCATCTCATCTCCTGGTAAATAGAATCCTAATGTTTGTCAATATTTTTATCTTCACTCTTAAAATTAATACAAGCTCAATGGAACTGTGGGATCACTGAGGGCACCTCTATGCTTGTTAATTGGCACCTAACATCCTTGATGTACTGACAAGATTGAATAATAATGAGAATGGCAAGATGCCATCATCTCTGACAACCTTTCAGCAGCGAGGGGCGAGTAGTCAGGGGGCTCGTAGGTACTGAATGGCCCCATCAGAGGACCTCCCAAGACTCTAATCAAACTATTTGGCAATGTCCCTTGAAGGGAACTAACTGAGAACCACAAGGTCTTAATGTTTGCTGATTCAAAGATCAGCTTTTCAGAAAAAGGGTAAAAAAGTCAGACAAAGCAGATAGTAACAGACTACAGGCCATACCTGCATGGACAAATGTAGAATGAAGACAGTTCTAAGGATTCATCTCTTTAAAAAAAATCATATAAATAAATTTGGCCAAGTTTCTACCAGAAGAAATATAAATTTTCCACTCCTGAAAGTAATGGCTTCTATTAATTAGAAATTTCCACCCAAGAATAGTAAATTTTAAACAGAAAAAATTGAGAAAAAAATATGTAACCTGCGATAAGTCAGTGAAACAAATGGAATGGCTATAGCCAGCTCATAAAGCAGAGGTACAGATGTTAAAATCTGTAGGAACTCTCTCTTAAGACTGTAACAGAAGTGTACGAAGGTATTTGTGTGTATTTACATGTATATCATATCTAAATGAAGGTCTTAAAGGTTTACTTCTTACATTTAAAAACTTCTAATTTTGACATTGAATTTTTAAAGCGAGAACTTTTTAATTAGACTTATGCACAATTGCAATTAGAGCATCAAGTTAAAAGTGGAACCTTGGTTTAGTGAAATGTAGACCACTAAGTGTTTGTGAAGCATTGACTGTGTTACCCACTGGTCCAGGTGTTATTACTACTGAGGTGAGAAGTTTTCTAGATTAAAAGGACTAACTTCAAATGCTAGCTTTGCCACTGGGTAGTTGTAGAACACTAATTGTTTGGGCGACATCTTGTAAATCCTTAATTTCCACAACAATAAACTTCGTACATTTTTTCAAAGGTGATGTCCAGTGGAACAGATCTTTACTTAGCAGAGTGCTTGGCTTGCGGCTGACTGATAAATATCAATTCCTCAGTTTCCCTAAAGTCTCACAGGAATATGGATACTTTGCCTGAAGCCCACTCAGCAGCTGCACTCATCTCCAACTTCCCCAGACTTCATCTGAAGAGATTGTAAAGAACGAAGAGGGATTAACATCCCGAAATTTAAGAATAATATGACAACTACACAGGGAAGCTTGCAACTTTCAGATTAAGCACAGAAATGAACACGAGGTGGCACGAGGTACAGGGCCTGAGGTCACTGCTGTGCCTCAGTTCTAGAATGTTCCCCAGAGGCCCATGTGTTCAGTCCAGGTCTGCACTATTGGGAAGTGGTGGATGCTTTATGATGTGAGACCTTGTGGGAGACTTTGGGTCACTGAAAATGACTATGGGACCCTGGTCTCCTCTCATTACATAGCCACCGTGAGGGGAGCAGGTTTGCTCTGCCATATGCTCCAGCTGTAACATGCTGTGCCCTCCACCAGCTGCCTGAAAACAATAGGTCTAACTGCTCAGGGATTGTACTCTCCAAAATGGAGTCCAAATAAATCTTTCTTCTTTTTAAATTGATTATCTCAGAAGTTTTTATTATAGTAACAAAAATCTGAGACAATCTCCTTCCCTAGGGTCTCTCTACTACCACTGTGGTTACTGTGTGCTGTCAGGGACCCCAGTGCAAGGCCCCCCTTGCATCCTATATCTCCACATGGAAAATGGGCTCACAAAGCACAGATTGTTATTAGTGGTATAATTTGTTTGCTTTTGATCTACAGGGGTAAGAAACTCTTTAAAGGCAGCAGACATACACATGAATCCATTGGAGGTCCTCTCTTTGATAATAATAGCAGTAATCTGTAAATCTAAATATCTTATTTGCTGTACAGTGATTATTTGTTTTTGCCTGTTTCTCAGTCTGGCATGGCCCTAATGCCTATTACCCTGAGTCTTAATGGGGCCTTGAAACTTAATGCAGTCAGATAACAATAAAGATGCTAATTGTAATGAAAACCGCCACCTGCACTCGTCCTCGCCCGGCCTCCCACAGTCTGAAGACCAAATAGCAAGCAATGGCAGGTGGACAATTTGTTCTTGAACGAAGGAAATGAAAAATACCACTTTTTTTTTTTAAAAGAAAAAGAGCAAAGTGAAAAAGAGGGATATTTGTTTGGCAGCCAAGGAATACATTCTCCTTAAAAAGCAACCCTCTGCCAAGTTTTTGGCTTCTGTTTGTTGTTGTTTAAAAGGTAAATACAATTAAGGCAGAAAACAGCAAGCCTTTAAAAGCACAGCTGAATATTTATGTTTTTCCTTCTGAGACTTCTGGGATTATTTCAGAGCATCTCTTTTCTACAGAACATCGTAACTGGTAAACACCACCAAAATAACTGTGGCACCATTCTGCCTTGGAAAGAGGGGCATGTTTTTATTTTCTAATGTCCACACATTTTAGATTGTGTTGCAATTCCTCCAAGTCTGAATACTAATATTATAATTTTCTCTCCCATTTCTGAAAACACAAGAGTTTGGGGTTTTGAAAATTTCATGTGATCAAGTCTTATGAACAGTAGGGTGGAGCTATCTGATCCCATCTTAATTGCTTTAGCCCAGATAAGGAAGGACACTGACGACACAACCCCCAGATGAATAACAACCATTTAGACTTATCTTTTCCAAACTCTCCCAGTGTGTTTTGCTACACAGACAACTTCAGCTCTTGCCTGTATAATAGTGAGAACTCGCCTAAGAATCTCTTGGTCCATTCCAAATCTGTGAATTGATTGGATTCTAGAGTTTGTTTTACTTCCAGCTTCACCCTTGTGTTGAGCCTTAACTATTTAAGATAATTCCAATAAAGTGTTTGAGTCAAAACTCACCATGTGTGATCTCTCATTTCAAATTTTGGACAATATGATGGAAAAGCAAAAACAACACAGAGATGAATTAACGTGTAGCTTCTCAGCTCTGCTATGGTTATCATTAATCAGCCTCTTGTGGATGCTCCCATGCTATGGTCTGTGTCATCCACAGTCTCTGGGAGATGTTACGGCTTGCACTGCTCATCACAAACTACCTTAAAAAATCTCATGATTGGAACACCTGGGAGTTTCTTTGGAGAAACAGTTCTCAGCTCTCTGAATATTCTGTACTTTGAAGAATGCTGATGATTCTTCAAAAAGCAGAATGCTTACATGTTACTCAGGAGCTAGTAAGAGTACTGGGAGGAAGAAGAGCCCTAGGCGCCTCAGGGGGCTGCCTTCTCATGGCTAGGTAAGCATCCACCTGGAACAAACTGAGGCTGTATTCACAGGCACAGGCGTGGGTGGGCAAGTGCGGGCTCTCTCCCACACACAAGCAATACACACATGCTTGTGCACAAACGTGCACCATGCACCTTTTCCAGGGATGCGTCGAACCCTCTCTACACTTATCTCTTCATCTCCAGGCTTGTCTGGCCACTGCAGGGCCCTGTAGTGCTTGCCTCATGTCCTTCCCACATCACACTTTTCAGTGGTTTCGTGCTGTGCAGAATAAGCAGCAAAGCTGACCACTTAAGGTCCTTTTAAATATGATGTCGATGGAGCACAGTAGATGGAACAGTGACCCTCAGAGTCCACATCAGAACCTGGCTATGTATTACCTTCCATAGCAAAAGAGACTTTGTAGATGAGATGAAGCTAACCTGGAAATGACATGATCTGGTTGGGCCCAATATAATCACAGAAGTCCTGACAGTGGAAGAGCAGCAGGTGTCAGAGAGGTGATGTGACAACAGAAGCAGAGAGCAGAGTGATGTGCTTTGAAGACAGAAGGAGGAGACACAAGCTAAGAAATGTGATTGTCTCCAGAAGGTGGAAAAGACAAGAAACAATTCCCCCCAGAGCCTCCAGAAGTAATACAGCTGGGCCAACACCTTGGTTTTAACTAATACAGCTCATTTCACACTTCCTTTCTATAAAATGAGATAGAAGAAATTTGTTTTGTCTTAAGCCACCACATTTGCAGTCATTGGGTACAGCAGTAATAAGAAACAAATGTGTCCTGCCCTGTCTCTCCACAACTTCCTGTGCCCTTAGCTAAGGCCACAGTTTTCTGGCCAGCTATGTTACAGGGCCTCATTCTGCAGCTCATATTCCTCCTGAAGCGGATGTTCCAGCTTTCCCTCCGCATCTCTCTGGATTATTTTGAGACCACTTTGGAGGTCCTCTTACTCTGAAGTAGCTTGTTAATATTTCACTATTACTTTGAACTAAATTTACTTTCTGTGATTATATTTTTGTCTTCCTTCCCAAATAAATTTTACCTTCTCAGGAGCTTTTGTTATATTATTTTGTTTTACCCAGATTTCCTCCCATGATATCTGTCTGTCTCTCTGTCTCTCTCTCTCTCTCACACACACACACACACACACACACACACACACACACACACGGCACTGAATGTATCAGTTTGGATTTTGCAAAATGAAAAATAGTCGGTAATGCTGTAATTCAATTACTTATAAATTGTCCAAGTACATATTCATCTCAGCAACTTCATAGGATTAAAATTAGCAACAGATTTTCATAGAGACTTCCTAGTTATTGAAGTAATATCACAGCTGATTGTAGGGCTATGATTATGGATCAATAATGGAAAACAAAGAAAGAGGTAAACTATCATAAGTATAAAGATAATATGGAAGAATGGTAGAACAAGGAAAGCACTAAAATCCCTGAAGATACTTTCCTAGATAAAATATGCTGGGCTGTAGTGCATGTGTGTAACACTATAAAATAGATTTATGCTTTAAATTTTAGGACTTTTAATGAGGCATTTATGTCACCCGCGGCCTTCAAGGTCTGTTCAGTGCCAGAGGCCGAGGGCATTTCTCAGTAAAGTTAGACGGGAGACTGTTAAGACTTTCCCATCATCTTTTCAATAAGAACCTCTCCGATGAACTGAAAGCCACAGATGATACCTTCCCTAAAGCACTGCTGTAAAAATGTAAGATCTGCCTGTATCAGGGGCTTATACATCAGCAGGTAAGGGCCAGATTTTTTAAAAGAACTGCCTAGGTTGAACTCCTATCTCTCTTTTAGTAGTTGCCTAAACTGTCAAGTTTCTCTAGCCTCAGTAACTCATCTCTATAATGGGGATAATATGAATACCTCTCTCATTTGGCTGGGAGGATGAAATGATATAATGCATATAAGATTATTAGCATAATGCTTGTCACACAATGAATCATATTGAAAGATGAGTTGTAATTATTATCACAGAAAACCTTACTCTGTCACTTTTATAATCTTCCAAGCACAAAGCAATTGAGCCTGCTTAGAGATGAATGAAAAAGGAAAAGCTGCTTCTTCAGAAGAAATAGCAGAAAGAAAAGGAGAATTAACTGGCAGGTATTAAGGCCGATGTTTGAACAGTAGATTCCAAAACAAGGCGAGGCCTGCCAAATGTTTCCAAATCCACCCCATCCTCATCACCGGCATTAGTGAGTGTGTACACAGTGCTTGTGAAAATAGAAGCAAAGAATATAAAACACTCATCTACTCTGGAAACTGGCTGGAAGCCAAGCACCTCACATGCTGTAGAGGTCCAACGTCATCATTACAACCACAGAGTAAGGAAGACATCATTTCCCACCGTGTACAGAAACAAGGTTCAGTATAAGAAGCCAGGTGCTAAACCATGTGCACAATTTGATTCCATATGCAAATATTTTAAAAAAGAGGATACCAGACCAAGTTGTGATGTTAGAAATCAGGAAATCAAGGTGGTTACTGTGGAAGGGAGAAAGGGGCAAGAGGCTTCAGGAGATGGGAGCTGAGGCTAGCAATGGTCCGTGTCTTGGTTTGGGTGGTGGCTACACAGATCTGTTGTGATAATCCACTGAGCTACAAGTTAATATTTTATGCATTTTTCTTGTTTATATACTGTATTTGTACTAATGTCTTTACAAATTGAGGCTTGGTAGGGTTAAACAACATTCTAAGTTTACTTTGGAAACCTCCAGCAGAGAATGGAGTCCTACCCATGTTTCTCAAACTGGTCACCAAAATCTACAATCTTCACCATGTTCAGCTCCCTTTAAAATGGGTAAATAAAAAATGAGTCTTCTGCATCATAAGCTGCCAAACCTCTGGTCTAGTGAATTTCTTTCTAGAGCAAGAAAAATGTTCTAAAGCAAGAATTTTAAATTTGCTTTATTAGTATATGTTTGTGAAGCATAATAAATACACTAATAGTGGGGAATGAATGAGAGAATGAATAAATGAATGAAGAAATCTTGGTCCTTTTTAATATCCCTTCCCCTGCTGCCATCTTCCCCCATCCTCGAATTCCCTTCCCATCTCTATCTCCCTGTTTCCTGTCACCTACATTTTATTTAAAGCCACATTTTCAAATTAAAATTATGGCCAATTATGACATTGAAGATCCTGTCACTTTTATAGTTTTTCCTTGTAAGTGTTTTCTCTGGTGCTGTTTTCTTTGGTTAGAGATGTTTCTACCCTCAGTTTTTAAAATTTTAGTGCTTTTTTGGCAAATAAGTGAATAGAGATCAATTTAATGAGTGATTTCTTGAAGACAAGGCAAAATTTTTGTTTACCAAGAGTATTCATTTTGAAGTAGTATATCTTGCCTGGGTGCTTGAAATCCCTATTTTTATAGTTATTATTCATCTTAATTATGGTCAAATGTATTTTCCTACTTGTTTATTGTCTACCCTTCCTCCTAGATCAAGACCTTTGGGAGGGTAGCGTCTGAGCTCTTTATTTCTCAGCATCTATCACATAGAACAAGCCCAAGGAAGAGGCTTTGAGCGAAGGCAAATCAAGGGCAGTTTGGTAAGTGACAAAAGCACGTTCCTCAATGAAGACCGTGATTTTGTTGTTACGGCCGTTTTTTCCTTATATGCCCTCATTCCATTTTATTCCCCCATGTGACTAGTCACAACAGCATAAATTCACTGAGTAGTAACCGATTCCAAGCCCTGTGCATGGGGCTGGGATAATCTACAACTCTTCTGGCTGAAGAACTCTCAGACAAATTTCCAATTGTACTCTGAGCAGATGTGAATTACTGTGAATAACAAATTTTGAAGTGTAGCCTCAGGTATGATTCTGGTCCTTGACTAATTTCCATCAATCACAATTTGTGTTTGAGTAATGGATACTTTAATTAACCACAGGGTTTCATATAAATCACCCTTTGCTTTCTGAAGATTCTGTTAAGCGCCTACTTCCATTTTAGCAAATCGTGAGCATGTGTACACACACACACACACACACACACACCCCTCTTCTGTTTTCTACATGAAGCCAAAAGATATCAATCTGTATTTCTGCCTCATTTACATTTTCTATAACACAATGAGTACCACATTTTTATTTTTTTAAAATTTAGTACAGTAACTAAGTGTCTGACAGAATGTCTGTGCATCTATACCCTGTGGTTGCTGATGTTGATGCTTCTACATCACTAACCTATTCATTCTCCCCTATCCAACTCCTGACTTCTCTCAGAAGAGCTCACAACTTCAAATCATCTATTTTTTTGAAGTTCACAATGAAAGTGGCTCGTGGGCATTTTCCTTTATACATACATTTCCACTGCTACATTACTCCAAGGGTGCCTCCCTTGCAAAAGCAGCTCTGAATAGAGCTATGATGTCTTAAACGGAGTAAATACTGTACTTGGATTTTAAAACTTCAACAAAAGGGGGCTATGCAAATATATACCGTGCACTTTCCAATAGGGATATGGCATTTTATCACTTTTTAAAATGGTTTTGAAATATCGATTCATAGATTTCAATATAGCTCAGAAGTATTAAAAGTTGTGAACAATCAGGAAATCCCACAGAGATGGGAAAGCATTCACTGGTCTTGTAGTTATTTTTAAAAAGACATATGAAAAATTTAAATGTAAATGCATGTCTAATGTTTTGGGTAAATGAAATTTTTGTAATTGTACAAAAAGAAATAAAGCGGTTTCCCCTTGTGTGAATTCTTCCGGAACTTGAAGCAATGCTACCTTTTTCTTTTAAAAGTGCTTTTTCAAAAAAATTGCTAATCCTATTCAACTTTGTCAAAGGTGGGACATTTTAATTCTGCATAATTCCAGTTCCATAGAGACGACTCCAAAGTCCTAGTTACTTGGAGACAGTCAGTATTGAGAAAGATCAGAGAACAGAGGAATCCCTGTGGCGAGGACAGGAGAGGTCAGAAGAATTTCGTGAAAGGGGGAAAACCTGACCTACATGCAAGAGGACTGAATTTGAATGATAAAACAAACTTTAAGTATGTCATTTTATTTTGTAAAAAATCCAAGTAATAAAAGCCCTGGGCAAAGTGATAACTAAGGTTAGATGCATTTTTTGATCTAAAGAAATTCCGTGTTTACTCTGTGAATTAACACAAATAATATGTCATCAAGCCACTTTACAGAAGTATACAAAGGACTTCACGTATATTAACACTTCTCAAAGTATGTTCCACAGAACCTGTAAAATGTTAATTAATAAATGCTGAATTAAAGAAGTTCTGTGAAAAAAAATGTGAGAATTCCTTTTAGCCTTAATTACTTCTCAGTATCATCAATGAATATACATTGAGAATCTCTAAGAAGGGAATATACATAGAGCTTTGAAAATTTATCATACAAATTTTGTTTTGGGGTACTTCAAGGGTCTAATTATTCCTATGGGGTATTATGGACAAAACTAATTTATATTATCTCACGCAAACTACACAGAAACCATGCTTGTGTTATCTCTATTTTATAGGTGAAAACTGTGAGATTCAGATAAATCAAGTCCTCCAGAGCCCTGCTCAAATTTCTTCCCTTCTATTTTATGGAATTTCTGCAGGCCACCCAAGGTCTGGGTCCTTAGTTTCATCATAACAATGGTAGGATCTACTGTTCACCCTTTTCCATTTGACATCACATTGCTGGTCATCTTGCCCTGAGTATCCTTTCTCTGCTAGAGTGGTCTTTAAGAGCTGGTGCTATGTTTTAAATACCTTGCATCCCCCACCGAGCCTTGAACTTTGAGCCTGTAATAGATTTTCAATACTCTTACACTGATGGATCAAGAGCTTCTTTTTTTACAGAAAGCAAAAATATTTAAAGATTAATGTGAGTGCTTACATTTTCATTACATTTTAACAATGAATAGGTACTAAAGACTCTCCTGAATAGGCTGAATCAAATTTAATTGTTACATACTGAGATTCCTTCCTTCATCATGAAAACAGTATGAATTTTGAGTTCGTGCCTGACCATGGAGTCTCAGTTTCATCCAGCTGCTTAAGTCTGGTAGGATCATTTACGCTGGGATTCAGGTCTAGTTCAAGAGCACCTATTGCACACTGAGTTGTTCCGGATCACTCTGACTCTAGTAGTTCTGGGCATTAGTGTTGCAAATAAAGCTGTTCTGCTGGCTTCCAAGCAAAGGGGAAGAAAATCAACATTGTTGAATGCTTGCAATTTGTCAGAGATTGTGGTAAGTCCTTTGCATATATTTTCTCATTTGATTCTGATAATAATATATAGTAGATAGTATCATTTTATTTTATAAAGGAACTTAAATAAAGGAATTTAAAGAGTTTAAGTAACTTCTCAAAGCTTTTTAGAGAGGTGGCTGAAATATGGATTCTCCAGCTAGATCATTGTGTTGAAATCTCCTTCTAGCTCTTCTACATTGGGTGATTTAGCCTTTTGGTGTGTCAATTTCCTCATCTGTAAATAGTATTTAATTTGTACATAGTAGGGTTGTTGTGATGATTAAATAAGTATCTTGTACTGTCAGAAATTATATAATGGTTAATGGGTATAACGGTGCAGCTGGATAGGAGTAATTTCTAATGTTCTATACACAGTAGAATAACTATGGTTGACAATGATTATTTCAAAATAGCTAGTAAACAGGATTGCTTGTGACACAAACAATGTATGTTTGAGGTAAGAGCTAAGATAATTGTCTTGATCTAATCATTACAAATTTCTTAGGGTCATGTTTGCTACCGAGTAAATGGTAACTATCGTTACTACTACTACTATTGTTACTATTCCAAGATCATACAGTTAGTATATGGTGAATCTTAGATTTGAAGTGAGGTTTGCAGGTCTTTATACTATGCAGTGAGGTCAGTATCCATATGGACAAGGACAAAGTCAATACATCAAATCGGAGGCGTTATGAGCAGTAGAATGAGCAGAAACTTTAGCATCAGACCAAGCCGTATCTGAATCCCAGTGGAACATGTTAATTACTGTACCACCTGGGTAAATTAGTTAAGCTCTCTATTTCGTTTCCTTGCTGATGATGTGGGGATATTAGAATCTGTATTGCAAGACTCTAATGAGTATTAGAGCTAATTTAGGTAAAATATTCCCACCACAGTGACTCTTACAAAGTGGTAATCTTTAAAATAAAACCAGAATAAATAATACCATTAGGGTCATATTCAGCAAGAGGTTAAGATGTGGTATCCTGAATCCAAATCCTAAGCATTTCCCACCACACCAAAGCTGTGTCAGAATCCCTTAGGGTGATTCAGAAATGAAAGTAAATGAAGACTAATTCCTCAATTAAGTCTGCTTAAAGGTTGTCAGTCACTGCTCCTAGATCTCAGTGCTCATTTATCATCACTCAAAATTTTCCAGGCAGGGAGTTGGTATGGCCGATGGGCTTCTGGGGTGGGAGTGCCTATTTTCCCAGCATTGTTTTGACCTCTTTTGTTCTTCCCTGATACTCTCTGCATAGTGGTGTTTCTCTCTCTCTCTTTCTTTCTTTCTTTTCTTTCTTTCTTTTCTTTCTTTCTTTTCTTTCTTTCTTTTCTTTCTTTCTTTCTTTCTTTCTTGCTTGCTTGCTTGCTTGCTTGCTTGCTTCATGTTATTGTCCTGAATAGCATGGTTCATCATCTTATGTTCCAAGTATATTCACTGCAGTAAACTGTAAGACATGAATGCTAAGAAGGAAGCCAGGAGGAAATAAGGCTAAAGAGAAGGCTTCTAGGCGGCATAGCTAACCCATGTGGAAGACCACTGAGCAGCAACTGGAAAGAAGACTGGTGCTTGGGACACAGTCCTGCCCTCCTCCACATCCTCATCCAGCTGGTTGAGAGATCTCAGCAAAGGAAATATTTGAAGGATGGCTGATCACTTACAGATTTTGTATTTGAAAGATACAAGGCTACAATATGATACTGAGAATTTAAAAAGAAGAAAATCTGAAAGAGAAAATAGATTTTTTTTCCTAACTCATTTGGCAGCCAAACCAGACGTACAAAAATACTGGCTTGTTAAATACTGGTGCAGGGGACCGTGAGTCTGTTAAAAATGCATAGGTTGTATATTTAAAAGTTGCTTTCTTTCCCCTTTCACTGAATAATCTCTCTACATCTGACCCCTCCCACTACCAGACAGAGGCAACCTACAAGACGTTTGCTGCTGCCTCCTCAGTCAGCAGCATGTTGAAATAGCTGACGGTCACCTTCCCAAGCGGTTCTATTTCACCTTTTTGTGTCTTTCTTATTTGGTGGTTCTTATTTTTTATTACTCCATTCCTGGGGTCACTCTTCACTGCTCGGATGATGATCCCACCATTGAATCAAAATTTGTTCAGAATAATGGTGTACAAAATGGCACCAGAATTCCTACTAGAGTGAGCTCAGTCTCTGGGGGAAAAATACATTCTTATGGAAGAGAGAGCAAGAAACTCAGAGGGTAGGAGTGTTAGCAAGGACTCAAGAAAGAAAATGAGAAAGGTAAGCTATTCTACGTGAGAAAATGAGACAAATTTGTTTTTGGGTCTCAAGAATGCCTAAAGAAAGAGGATTGGGGAGCAGGGGGAGACTGAACCAAAGAAAACAATAATTTAGGAAGCGGGTTATACTGGGGACAATGACAGCAAAATATGCTGAGCCCAAAAAGAAGGTCAGAGATGTCTATAATTTGATTTCAGGGTGTACATTCTGATTATATGCTTTACCACTAAAATTTTAATGAAGTCTAAAATCCTATGCATGTTTTGTTTATCTTATAGGTGAATGTGTGTGTGTGTGTGTGTGTGTCTGTATGTGTAGAATCAAGGAAGTACCTGGTCTCCTTGTGTTGTAAGAATAGAAACAACATGTACAAATGTTAGCGCTCAAAGTTAGAAGTGACAATAACGTATCAGTGCTGCAGCATATACAAAAAACAACTCAACATAGATCAAGAACCTACATGGAAGAGCTACCACCATAACAGAAAAAGAAAAAAGAAAAAACGTAGCTATTTGTAACTTTGGATTAAACAATGGTTCCATAACTAAAGCACAAGTGAAAAAATAGATGGATTGGAGTTCCTTTAAAAAGTCTTTTGTGCAAATAATGCCTTCAAGAGACAGAAAAAGATCCTGTAAAGGCTACAGGGCCAAAGGGAAGCAGAGAGAATGGTTAGTGGGTATAAGAGCACTGTTGGAGAGGAGGAGTAACTTCTAGTCTTCTCTACACAGTAGAATAACAATAGTTGACAACAATTATTTCAAAATAGCTAGTAAGGAGGATTTTGAATGCTTGTAACACAAAGACACAGTGTAGGTTTGAGGTGATAGACATGGTAACTACCTTGATCTAATCATTAGAAACTATACAAATGTACTGAAACATCACATATATATGTACAATTACTATGCCAGTTGAAAATAATATATGCTTAAAAGACGGTAGAAAGATAGCTATAGAATGAGAGAAAATATTTGTAAATCAAACTTTTGATAAGGAGCACGTGCACATGATATATAAAGAACTTTTACAACTCAATAAAAAGAGCTTGATTAAAAAATAAAAGGATTTGAGGGCCTGGGGATTTAGCTCAGTGGTTAAGAGTGTTTGCCGTGCAAGCACAAGGCCCTGAGTTTGATCCCCAGCACCTAAATAAATAAATAAATAAATAAAAGGATTTGAATAGACATTTCTCCAAATATGACATACAAAATTGACCACAGGCACACAAAAAGATGCACAATGTCATTAGTCACTAGAAAAGTGCAAATGAAAAACATAATGAGGTACCACTTCATACTCACTAGGATAGTCACAAGGAAAAGAGAAAGATGATAGCAATGGATTACACCCATGTGCTGAAAATGGAGCCCTAATCTGTGGTTGGTGGGAATGTAAAATGGTCTGGCTGCCTTGGACAACACTCTGGCAATTCTTTTCTGGGGTATACACCCAAGAGAATTGAAAAAAAAATATGGTCATATAAAAACTTACAAACATGGATGTTCCAGCAGCATTATTCATATTTTATTATCAATTTATTATTAATTAATTTATCGTTCATGCATTTATCAATTGATATGGCAACCATACATTGAAGTATTACCCAACCCCCGAGAGGAATGAGGTTGTGATGTATACTAGCACATGGATGAACCACGAAAACATTATACTAAGTGAAAGAAGGCATATGCAGAAGGCCATGTAGAGCACGAGTCCATGTATATGCAGTGTTCGGGATAGATAAATCCACAGAGACAGAAAGGAGATTAGTGTTGCCAGGGACTTGAATGAGGAGAAATAGTGATGGCTAATGGGTAATGAGTTTCTTTTGGAGAAAATTAGAACATTCTGGAATTAATGATGATGGATGCACAACTGTAGGAATATACTAGAATCCACTGAATTGTATACTTTAAAAAGAACTTTATGGTATGTGTATTCTCAATAAAACTTCTATTACAAAATTAATAATGTGAGATTTTTCTCTGCCTTTAAGACTTTGAAGAAGGCTTTGGACTTGAACCAGCAAGGATTTTTTTCCCCTACATCTCAAGGGACAAAGAGGCTCCAGATAGTGTCTGGCTTATAATATTTACAAGGTTTAATCTAGTTTCCATTACTTAGATGGGTGCTAGTTTGACCTACTGATAGCATTTTCGGGGGAAGGTGGGACATTTAAGGCACTGGAAGCATCCATTGAAGTCAAACATGGGTCCCTTCTTGCATCTTTAGAGCCTAAACCACATAAGACACAACCAAACTGTTAGTGCCTTGTTAGTCATATACAATACTTGTATAATACCTTTGGCTTTTAAGCACTATGATAGTCATGCATTTGGTAGCTATAATTTCCAACATAAAGATGGAATAACTAGAGCCAAACAAGATTTTAAGTGACATAATAGAAAACAACCCTGGAGTTTGGTTCTACTGAATTGTGCATAGGCTAGTCTTCTATATCTCTTATCATGTACAACAATTTAACTCAACTGACTCTCTGACCACATCAGGGACAGGCTGTGGGTGATTAATAATAGCAGGGCCTCTTTTTCTCTGCTTTATTATCATTCTAACAAGACCATTGCATGCTCTGCTGACTTCAGCTGAGTTAGCATTCATATGAGAAGTTCTCATGCATTTGTGTCAGTATTTAATTTCTAGTAAAGAGGAGTCTTACAAGAGTACTGTTCTTAGGCAATCTTCCTCTTGGTTTATGTTTATATGCGATTCGAAACCTTATCAGTTATACTCACCTAGGAAAGGCTGCTAGTATCCTATGCTGATAAGATGCATGTTTTTCTCTGAGCTTTTAGGTATCTAGGCCATTCTAATGGATTCAATTTATAGAAGTTTTAAGATTTAAGAAATAAAGTGATGAAACTCATGGGAGCTGATTGTTAGCATCTCTTTCTAATTCCATTGTGGGATTTTATTTGGTAGCCTTAACTCAGCCACCTAGCTATGCTGAGAGTATTTACACTGTAGATATTGGCAAACACCAAAAACATGGTCTTCGTGCTCTCCTCTGACCTTCTTATTAAATACTGCCCACCTGGTTATTTAATATTTTTCCAGCACACAACTGAGTGAAAGAAAAAAAATCCAAATTAAAGTCACTGGAAAGGAATACAAGGGAGAGTTATAAAAAAGATTACACCGATCCCAGATAAATTTCATGACTGCCTTTTCTAATTCTGTTAAGTATGGTATTGGTATTTTGAAGTCAGTGTGGAGATTCCTCAGAAAACTACAACTAGAGGTTCCATTTGACCCAGCTATTCCTCTGCTTGGTATCTTCCCAGAAGAATTAAAATCATCATATCAGAGCGATACATGCACAATCATTTTCACAGCAGCACAATTTGTAATAGCTAAGTCTTGGAAACAACCTAAATGCCCAACTGATGAATGGCTAAAGAAGATGTGGTTTTTCTATACAATGGAGTACCACACCACCATAAAGAAGGATAAACAAGAGTCATTTGTATGTAAATGGATGTTCCTTGAGAACATACTATTAAGTGAAATAAATCAGACACTTATCAGTACACATCGAATTGTTTCTCTGATATGAGAAACCATAAGTGTAAATAAGGACAAAGGGGTATAATAGATATTATGTAAAAAAGAAAAAAAAGATAGTATTCAAAAGAGAGGAGAACTAGATAGGGAAAAGGGGGATAAAGAAGGTTAAAAGAAGAGTAAGATGAAAGGGAAAAAATGGAAAAGTGTAAATAAACTTGCTGCAAACAGAGAGGGGTGGGTTATTGCAAGGGAGGGGAGGGGAAGAGGTGGGAAAACCAAGATGTATCATGTACAGGTACAAATTAACCAAGTTGATTATGATCATTTTGTATACAATGTACCAATACATGTTCTTGGTTAAAAAAAAAAGATTACACCAAACACAATTTTTTATAAAGTGCTATAAAAGCACACATAATAGAATTGGTCAGTTTGAAAGACATAATTACAGTCCTCATCAAAGGTCAGATCATTTTAAAAAGCAGTTGATAGTTAAAAGGACAGTCTTCCCAATAAATTAAATGAGTTGCTATCTATAAAATGCCCAGCACATAGTGATTATTTATTGCACACGCATACTGTAAATAAAAAGAAATCATACTTAAATGTTATTCACTACCTACTGACTAAAGAAATCACCAGGCTAATTTGCAAAGTATTTCATTCTATTTCATTCCTATGACTTCAAGGAAATTATTTCTTTTTGAATAGCACAATAAATGCCTTTTCACATGCATTGGTTTTCTTTGACTGGTGGCACAATCTTCAGATATAAGAAGTTTTTTTTTGTTTTTAAACAGAGGACAAATATAAAATTCAGAAAGCCTTAAGTAGTTTTCACAAATACAGAAATTCAAAATTGATTGCAATTCCACAAGAATGAAACAACATCAGTTTCCTTAAGACATTACATCTAACTTTAGTGCAGGAGTCATTGAATTGACCCATTTCATAGTGCAAGTTGAACATCTGCGTCTGAAAGGTCTAAAATCCCAAAAACCCCAAAACCAGAAATGCTTGAACACCAAAATGATGCCACAAGTAGGAAATTCTGTAATTGTCTTCATGTGACAGGTCATAATCAAAATGCAGTTACTCTAAAAATATTCTATATAAAATTGCCATATATATATAAATAAAATGAATTTCATGTTTAGATTTCGGTTCTGTCTCCCAAGATTTCTCATACTGCATCTGTAAAAATCCCCAAATCTGGAAAACCCTGGCATCCCAAACACTTCTAATCTTAAAGATTTAGAACAAGAGAAATGTAACCATGTTACCCCTACAATTCAAAATGTGCTCTAAGAGCAAGAAATAGGTTAATTTTTTAAGATTTTGTTTTATCCCTTTTTATTCTACCTGACACTTAAAGGCTCACTACACAGCTATAGTAATCAACACAGTGTGATATTGGCAGAGACATTAACACATAGATCACAGGATTCCTGAGGGGAAAAGGCGCTTGTTAATCATACGTAGCCATCCCAGGAAAGATCTAGTGCATCCTTTGAACATCTCTACTGTTTTAAGTCTTCCATATGCTTCTTAGAACATACACAACTTTGTTTAAGGCCTTAAGTCAGACTTTAATAATTCCTATCAGTAAAAAAAAAAAAAAAAAGTATTTAAATGTACAGTTAGCCCACATTGCATAGTCACAATTTCTGAAGAGGTTTCTAATTAGTTGCCATGGATAAATACCTTGTAAATCCTTTAGAATATGGGAATTTTTCAGGCAAAGCTTTCTTATCTCAGTATTTACTGAAAGGCAGATATAGTTCCAGGGCTGAAGATTCACATTCTGCAGTTTTAGGTTCACGTAGAACTACTTCAGCCAGACCCTGCCCCTCTCCTGGCCATCCTTCCTCCAAAAGCACAGCATGGTATCAGGGAAGGAACGCATTCTCTGGAATTAAATTCCAAGTCCATCACATGGCTGCACCGGTTGTGCAATGCTGGCCACATTCCCTAGCTTCTCTGAGCTCGGGAACCTCATCTTTAGGAATATGAGTACTGTGCTCCTTGAATGGCTCCTATGAGAATTTTAATTACACAGTTAAGCCAAAGAATCGAGCATAGTGCCTCAGAGAGAGATCTCAATTCCCCCTCCCTTCACCCCACCTCTCCCAATCTCGATCTGCATTCCCGGCCTCAGAGAGAATCTGTGGGTAAAGTGACTACATCCAGCACACAGTGGGACTGTCTCCTTTCAGCACACAGGGAACCATCTGTGGTGAGAGTCCCAGGACGGTGAGGAGGAGGAGAGCAAAGACGTCCTCTCTTTCCCAGGGCAGAATGAGTCAGCAAGAAACACAGGTCAAAGAGGAACAAGGTCAATGGACCATCGTCTCGTAAGCCAAAACCTCGGGAAGTGAAGGATCTGTTCATTGTGAAAGAAAATATAGTGATTTATTTCTCACTCTGGGGTTTCTTAAAAGAGAATTTTGTGAAGGACAAAAAAATATTTAAGAGATGTATGTGGGGAAAAAAGAAATATATATGAATACAAAGACTCTACAACATTTTCCTGCTGGGCATTAGAAGGCAAACAGGTGCATCAGTCCGAACTGTTTTTTATTCATAACACTGCTGACATCAAATGGTGGGTTTCTTCCCACACCAACCAGTTCTCTGGTGGGCAGCATTGAACCCATTTCAGTTCTGACACACACTACCTCTGGTTAGCACAGAGCCCACAGGTCAAGGGCTCAGTCCCACAAGACTGCTCCCATTTTAGGCACCAACTGCAAGTTCAAGTCAGCTCGGAATGGCCAACTGGCGATGAAGTTAGGGATTCTCCCAACCTTTCTCCTGAATTCAGCAATTTGCTAGCACAGCTCGCAGAACTCAGGAAGGCACCTAACTTACTATTACTGGTTTATTGTAAAGGACACAGCACAGGAGCAACTAAATGGAAAAGAGGCATGGGGTGGGGTATGTAGGAAGGGCTGTGGCGCTTCCGTGTCATCTGTGGAAGTGCCACCGCCTCCTGTGTTTACCACCCAAGACCTGGCTAAACCTGATCTGTTCTGTGGGCATGACTGGTTAAATCACTGGCCATCACAATTAACTTACACCGTAGCCGCTCCCCTCTCCTGGGAGATCTGGGGATGGGGCTGAAAGTTCCACCCTCCAGTCAGGCCTTGCCCTTTCTGTGTCAAGCTCCCGTTCTGACACTGTAGGGGACCAACACCAAGGGCTTCTTAAAACAAAAGGCACTCCTGGCTCCTCTGATATTCCAAGGGTTTTAGCAGCTCTGTGTCAGGAACCAGGCACCAGTGCAAGACCAAACTGAAATATCTGAGTATTACAGTCCTCAATGTTAGCTAGTGTGCAGCTATGAAAATCTGCACATGGGCAACCACAAATGCTTAGATGCTTCTCGGGGTCACTGCCTACTTATATATTTGTGTCTGGTGACCAAAGCAAATGAAATTCAGCTTGTTGAGTATAAGAAAAACTAGCCCATAAAGACTCAGTCCTCTTTATTATAGTATATTTTACTTCTTTCCAGTCAGTTAACATTACTCACAAAACCTTTAAGGGTTTTCTCCTTCTCAGAACTTACGTTCTTTCTCTTCTAGCAAGAATCTTACTTATTTAGCACATCTCCAGCAGAGACCTTAGAGAGATCAGCGACTAAAAGTTATTTCTTTGTTTGTACCTTAAATTCTGGAAACACTGCCTTTGTTTGTACCTTAAATTCCGGAAACAAGTGTACTCTAGTTCCCATCATGGGGGAAGACATTTTGCTTGGTGTTAATTTGCCACCAACATAATTTAAATTATCTCATTAAACATAAATGGTATGAAATATAAACACATTAGGTCTGGTGGTAGACAAGTGAGTCTTTTTTTAAGAGGAGGTTTGTCTCCTGGCTACAGGCACACGACCACCGCACCCTTCTCTTCAATAGCAAACATCATGGTTGACCACCACCCAGATACATTACAGGAAAGGAACACGATTATTTCAAAATGTCACACTGATACCTTTTCCACAAATGCCAAAGTAAAACATGGTAAAATGATATTTTTCCTAGGGAAGAAAATCAGAAGATTGAGGGCTACTGCCTTGGCAAGTATCCAGGGATGAGTCATCTCAAGGGAACATTTTCTCTACAATAGAAAAGAATTTCCAACTAATACAGTACTTCCAAGGTTACACTGCTTCTTGATACCACCAGCAGTCCATATACAAGTCAGGCAGGCAGCAGCCAACAGGTAGACTTTAACACACAACTGATACCAATAGTAGGTCCATATACAAAGTCCCCCTCGAGGTAAAATGATCTTTTCAGTACCTTGACTTTTGATTGGTTCTCCTCAACACCTCTCCATCTGCCATTCCATTGCCCACTAGTAGCTACAGCCTTGGAGGGACATGGGGTGATTATTCACTCATTCATAGATGCCACAACTTTTACTCTGAATGCAAAAATGAATTAATTTCCTCTTCATCCATCGTATTGCATTCTGAGGCATTTCCCAGGTCTCTTCTACCTCTACCTGGATCAGTGCAATCAGCAAAGCCAGCTTGTACCCAAGTGTGAGATCATCTACTTCTCCTATTTTTGGTGTCACTTGCCTTTATAAGAGGCCTTCTCCTGCTCTCAGTGTATCTGAACTCTGGATCTTCCTTCCAGAAACCTGCTCTCCTACAGCCTTCTTTGTCTTCACTGATGGATATGCCCCATTTTTTGCCTTTCTTGGGCCAGAACTTTTCAGTGGTTCTCCACCCTTCTACTTGTCTTACATTCACATTCAATTTGTCAGGAAATTCTTCCAGTCTATCTAGAATTTCATCATTGTCTCCCACCTCTCTGCTACCTCCCTATCAGCTTCTTACAGATCTGTAAATTGTGCCGTGTCATTTGATTTTTAGTAATGACTTGGGAACAAAAGTGCAGCGCATCTCTTCCTCATTAAAACACTTAGCTGCTGGCATGTGAGTCCCTAGGGCTCTTCTCCACTCTAAATGGAGATCAGCAAGGTCTGTGATAGCGACTCTGATCCTTGTGTGACTTCCAGGAGCAGGACCCGCCCACTTTCCTACCACATCGAATTATGACAGACATAAGACATGAGTAAGAAATCAGCTTTTTCTGTCTTAAATTGCTAAAATTTGGGGGTTGTTCACAGCACATCGTAACTTAAGCTGCTCTGACTGACCTACAGAGTTTGGTGAAGTTACTCCCCCAACATCACTCAGCTGGGAAATTCAGACATTCCTCTACCACGTGTCATGCATTTCTGAAAATGTGCTGGGAATGCAATGGTCTGAAAGTCAAACAAAATACTCACACGATTAAACTGAGGTCCATTCCCGAAGAACAAAGCCATTTCATAAAGGCCTGCACCCGGCCTGTGCAGCTGCTGCCACCTTCCGACTCAGGCAGCCAGCCGACATACACAACTAGGCTCAGCTAGAAGTGACCATCAGCAGGCTTATCAGTTATCTCCAGAGCACGATTACCACATTCCAACATTTTCCTTTACCGCTGGGTGAGAAACCACTTCAAGCTAAGTTTTCATCACTCTCCCTAACAAGCTGCCTTCAGGGCTGGATCGAACAGGCTAGCGTGTAACAGAATCACTCAGAGGACTTGTTAAAACACAAGCCACTAGTCCTGCACCCACAGGTGTGGAGCGAGCCTGGCAATTTGTATTTCTTGTATGTTCCCAGATGATCCTGACACTACAGGTACAGCAACTACACAAAGTATAAACTCATTCAATAAGGAAAAAGAACTAGAGCGATAATATTTAAATGACTTGATACTTACAAAGAATACCAAATACGCCATTATGGAAAAGTAGCATATTTACGTCACTTTTAAGGTTTTAGACTAGGGTAATCTTACGTCTCCGTTTGCTCAAGAAATGGTTTGTTCCAGTTTACCTGGACTTTGTCAGCCATACCTCCTTTTGTTCACAGCCCAGGTTTGGGTGATAGATTATACTGCTATCCCATTTACACTTGTTTATAATTTGAGTTTAATTTACATGAGAAATGATCATATAATGGTTTCAGAATTTAAGTCCTCAAAGCTATTAATCCCAGGCAGGTTTCTGGTTTGTGGAGAAGGTCAAAGGGGAACATGGGGAAATGGGTGGGGAGGATCAGAGGCTTTGGTTCCTGACCTCAAGGCCCTTTTTGGTTTTCACAGCAATCAGTGGAGAGTACACAGAAGCCAGGATGTAAAGGGGAGGGATGTTGAGCTGCACCTCCTCTCTTCCCAATGGACCAGCCCTCTGCAAAAGTTAGAAATTGACTTCACTCAGTTGATTTATGCAGCACAGAATATGGTATGAGAAAGGTTCTTGGGTGCTGATGTGTATGTTGGAAAACACTGTCAGAAAACTAAAGATCTCAATTTTGGTGCCCCCTATCCCAGGAGAAGAACCAGAACAAATCTTGATATTAAAGGGGCTCCTGCCAATTTATTCTCCCTGCTGGGTCTGAAGTCTTACAAAAGGCACATATATGAGTTTTTTGGTTGTTGTGGGTTTTTTTGTTTTTTTAAACTAACCTTGCTAACACTCATTTCAGAGGTTCGCATTGATAGGTTGGCACATTGAAGAGTTACAGACATTAAGTCTGTAGAGGTGCGTTTATTCCCCACATGTCCTACAGGTGATGCCTTTTTGAGGTGGGGGAGGATTCCTTGATGTCAGTTAGGCAGTGTGGGTGCTCGGCCTGAGGTGGAGGAGGAAGCAGGAAGTCTCCACCTGCCTTTAACAGCATCCCATTCCTCCCAGGCTGCTCCTGGGCTTGTCAACACACTGACTATGTAATGGGAAAGCACCGGATCAGCTGAGCTGCCGTCTAGTACCTGCTTCTTGTTAACCAAAAGTGTCCTCACTTGAAACAATTCACTCTAGGAGCGTGACACCTTAAAGTGCATGCAGCTGACTACAGTTTTAATCTAACAGATGTTAAACAACCCTGCAAGAGCCATGCTTAACTGGCATATTCCTCCAACTCTCCAAGTTACTGGATAACTATATCCCAATCTGTCTCGAATAATTTAGAACTTGCATTTTTGTCTATTTAGGCCTCTGGTTTCAGTAAAGTGGACATTTAGGGGAAGCAGACTGGGAAAAGCAAAAGCCAACTATATGCATAAAAGTAAAAAAGCAGAAGACATTTGTCACCCCACATTGAAAGGAATACCGGAATTTATTGGTATTTCCTAGATCCTTGCTTTACATAAATGCTGTGTTCCCTGGGATAAATACAGTAAGTTAAATTGACAATCCTGCCTCAAGGAAGTTTTAGTCTAACATGGGTGACCCAAATTCAACCAGCATGCTATAAGAGCTGACAGAAATATATTATCTTACAGTTCTGGAGGCTAAGTCCACGTTCGAAGTTCTGGTGAGGGCTTGTTCCTGGCTTGTAGATAGTCATGTTCATGCTGCATTCTCGTAAGGCACAGAGGGAGGAGGGAGGGGAAGGAGCCTCCCCTCTCCGCCTCTTCTTATAAAGCTACAGGCCTATTCGGTTAGGGTCCCACCCTTATGCCCTCATTAGCCTTAATTAACTCCCAAGGATGATCTCCAGATAGTCGCACTGGGGGTTAGGACAGTGCCATATCGATTTTGAAGGGACACAACTCAGTCCCTAGCATGTACACACACACACACACACACACACACACACACACTCAGTGCAGCAAGACAAGAGCTGGTCAGGTGGTGGAGCTTCAGTGTGAGACATTCACGAAGGATAACAGGTCTCAGGCAAGCTTCGCAGGGGTTGCTGGGAGGGAAGCAGCAGTCTGCTAGGGAGAGGGAAGGCCAGCTTCACAAACGGCCTTATGGGGGAACTGGGGTTTCCAGAGATCTTTGGAGGGCAGAAAGAAAGATGTAAGTAATAAAAGAGGATGAGACGAGCAAACAGAGTGGCAGCATGAGGGAGAGCAGAGTTGGAAGTAGGGAGAAAGAGAGAGACGAAGCGGGTAGGCTGGGAGTGTGTTGGTATTTTCCCTTCGCTTTTCTGAAGTGATTTTTCACTTGGTTTCCTTTGCGTCCCTGCTGGAGGGACCTAATCAATGCCAGCTGTGCGTAGGGGTTCATTCTGCAGGTCCCCTCTGCTGCCTTCTGCCAGCTGCTCCCTGGGCTTCCACGGCATCTGCTCCATGTTCTTGTTTTGCTCCAGTCTCTGTCCAACCTGATGGTTTACTCGTCCTTCAACACTCATTCTCCTTAGTCTATCTTCTTTATACCCAAGCCCCATTTTATTTGACTAGTAGCATCCTGGCCCCTGCCAACATATCTGTCCTCAACTAGTTTACCTTAAACCTCTCCCTAAAGAGGGGACAGACATAAAAAGCAGAACTATTTTTTAAATGTAGGAACCCAATCTTTGGATACTTTGTGCTACCTACCTGGACCTCTAAGCTAGTTGTTATTTGTCTATGGAGATAGACACACTGCTATGGATTCTTCTTCCTTTCCTTCACCCTTCCTATGTCTTCAGACCTTGGAAGTGCTTTATGTCTAAGACATCTAGGAAGCTTGAGGGTCATAACAAAGTAGCTGATTCCTAAGTAGCATGAGCTTTGAGGATCCACAATGCGTGCCAATTCTGAGTTTCCCCATACTCACGATCCAGCTCACTTCTACTGAGAGAGATGACAATCAGATTTGGAAAAGAGCTTTGTAAATCTTGATTTTAGATCCATAGTATATGAAAACAGTGTTATCTACTTCCTTTACAGTTTTATGGCACAGAATAGCTTGAAAATGGGAGAATAAAAGCACCATTAGAGCGATCCCTTTGATTTAAGCCAGTATGTCCGTAACCCTAATAAATTATGAATGCAATCTCTGGGAGTACGTGATTAACCCATTAGCAAAAGTTGTTTTATTGTGGCTGTTGAAAAGGATTTAGAAGATGTACCATCTTGGGGGAAAGGAAGTGTCAGGCAAGGTTTGTGCAAGGAGCTTAAAGGGAGATATGGTAGTTGCAAAAAGGATTAGGGGGTCTCTGAAGATCACTTTTGCTGGCATCATGATGTGGGCTAAGAAGGTCTTGGGTTCTGGTTCTGTCCCCATCACCTCCTAGCAGAGGGCTCTCTAACAAGTCATCTCACCTCTACACCATCCTGGTTTCCTGGTTATAATATGGGGATAATTATGGGACCTAGATTGTACGGATCTAGGAACATGAGATTAAGTAGCGTCGGTGCTACGGTCTGGATATGGATTGAGTGTGTCCAGTCTGGATATGGATTGGGTGTGTCCGTCCAGGGTTCATGTGTCCAGGGAAGATCGGCTCTCGGTGTGATGATGTTAAAAGGTGGCGGGACCTTCAAGAGATGGGCCCAGTGGAAGGTCATTGAGTCACTGAAGGTGCCACCATTGAAGGAATTAAGGTGGTTTTCATGAGACTCTCTGTTCGCCCGAGAAAGTTGTTATAAAAAGAGCAAATTGACCCCTCCCCTCAGGCAGGCTTCCTGTAGTCTCTCCCTCTGACACACACTTTTTCCATGACAGTCTGCATGGTGGGACATAGCACACAGCCTATGCTGTTTCAGCTTTCAGCCTCCAAAGCTGTAGGCTAAATAAACCTCCTTTCTTTATAAAGTGGCTTCAGCTCAAAAGTTTCACTGTTATAATAGAAAACAGGTTAAATCTAGTTGATGGACATTTGGTGCCAGGTCTGGCCACCGTAAGTACTCAATTAAGGCTAATAATTATTAGCCTTATAATAAGAATGATTGCATTGCTTCTCCCACTGCATTTTGAAGCTCATACTTCTGAGGCACAATGTAAATATTTTTTAAAAGGCAACAGAAAAACACGGAAGCATCCTACTTATGATCTCTTTCTGGCATAGTTATCTGTCAAGGAGCATCATTTAACCAACAATGGATCAAAGCCTTTAACAGAACTTTCTGGATGGTGGAGATGTTCTATTTCTGTGCTGTGTCTATCCAATAAGGTAGTTTCTCCACCCACGTGGCCATGCATCTAGTATGTGTAGAGTGACTGAGGAACTAAATTTTTTATTTTACCTTATTTTAATTAATTTACATTAAATTAAATGCATTGAAGTGTGCAGGAATATATGATTAGTATAATTAATCTCTTTCAAAATGTCCTATCATGGAATAATATCATACTTTCAGCAAATTTAATAAAATCTCTGGACTCAGCATAATCAACACAACACTGTAACAATGGTGCAGCAACAGCAGCATAAACAAACACTATTGTGTATCCTCAAAATGCAAAGTGGCCCCCAAACTTAAGCTACATACTTGATCCAGTGGTTAACTGAAGAAAATAAGATCTCTTCTATACTTTATTTGGTTTTCAAAGATAGTAATTTTGGCTTTATGTAAATTTCATATCTCCTGCTGAATTTTAAATACAGGCTGAGTAAGACGCAGCTTCCAAGTACTGTATATGACGATGTAGATGGTAATTGAAACAATTGAACATTTGGAAAATTTCGCTGTACTCTCCCATTTCTTATGTCATTTAATCTGCAAGGCCTGTAAAAATCTATTATAGTCCCTAATATTTAATAAATTGAATTGTTTCTCTGATATGAGAAACCATAAGTATAAATAAGGACAAAGGGGTATAATAGATATTATGTTAAAAAAAGAGATAATATTCAAAAGAGAGGAGAACTAGAGAGTGAAAGGAGGATAAAGAAGAAGGTTAAAAGAAAAGTAAGATGAAAGGTAAAAAAATGGAAAAGTGTAAATAAATCTGTTGCAAATAGAGAAGGGTGGGTGAATGGAAGGGAGGGGAGGGGGAGAGGGGGGAAAGCCAAGATACATCATGTACAGGTACAAAATAACCCTGTTGATTATGATCATTATGTATATAATGTACCAATACATGTTCTTGGTAAAAATTAAAAAAAAAAATCAATACACTTTTCAATGTGAGGTGACCTTTTATTGCCCTAGAGATTATGTTCAAATGACTAATTCTGGTAAGTTTTTGAAATATGAAGGCCAGAGGCAAGAATATGTTACATCACAACTGCTATAAATCAAACTATGCATATTTATGCATACATGGTTATATTTGGGTAAACACACACACTGGCAGCTACATTTGATGAACAAAGAAAACTCTTAGAATATAATCTGTGACAAGATACCAAAGAGATTCTGGCTGCCATAATTCCACTTCTGAGAATGTAGATACACAGTAAAATACTGTTAATGTAATTTATCAATTATCAAGATGTAGTACTTCTGTACAGCAATAGAACCAAAGATTGTCTTCAGTTTTCTAAATTTTAAGATTATATTAAAATAGTCACATATTTTAAACCATATTAAAGTTTTATCTTATGGACAATAAATCATTCATATTATGTAAATAATCATAAACCATTCAAACTACGCAACAGAACAGTGGATTCCAAATATCAGACTAGGGCTTCCTGTACTCCATGTAAATTTATTATCATTTCATGGAGAAATGAGAAAAAAGTAAGGATATAAAAGAATGTTTTATTCTATAATAATATTCTTCTAGAAATTTTAGTGTTAAAACATCTCTTCCTAGATTAAAAAAAGAAAGAAAGAAAGAAAAAACCTGCTCTTAAAATAAGTAAGGAGATTCTTTGGAATCTCTAGGAAACACTAATGAAGAGTTTGATTTCTTAAATAGCAATCATTCCCCAGCCATCGCCTACTACTGCATTGGTGGTGGACCTAAGGCACGATGTGTTGTTTTTGTCTTAAGACAAAAGATGTTAATGTATGAGTTGTTTCTTTCTTTTTT
>PVJO010020278.1:0-32382 GCA_004026905.1 Hystrix cristata | reverse complement strand
AAAAGAAACTACCAACAGAGTGAAGAGACAACCCACAGAGTGGGAAAAAATTTTTGCCAGCTATTCCTCTGACAAAGGACTAACATCTCGAATATATAAAGAACTCAAAAAAATCAGACCCCCCAAATTTAAAGACCTAATCCAAAAGTGGGCAGCAGAAATGAATAGACACTTCTCAGAAGAAGAAGTAGAAACAGCAGATAGACATATGAAAAAATGTTCAACATCACTGGTCATTCGAGAGATGCAAATTAAAACAACCCTGAGATTCCACCTCACTCCACAAAGAATGGCTATTATCAACAAATCAGCCAATAACAAATTCTGGAGGGGCTGTGGAGAAAAAGGAACACTTCTCCACTCTTGGTGGGAGTGTAGACTGGTACAACCGCTATGGAAATCAGTGTGGAGATTCCTCAGGGAACTAGGACTAGAGATTCCATTTGACCCAGCTATTCCACTTCTTGGTATCTTCCCAAAAGAATTAAAAGCATTATAATGCAGGGATATAGGCACACCCATTTTTTTTTTTTTTTTTTGGTGGTGGGGATCAAACTCAGGGCCTTGTCCTTGTAAGGCAAGCACCCTAACCACTGAGCTAAATCCCCAGCCCCCTGCACACCCATGTTTATAGCAGCACAGCTTGTAACAGCTAAATCTTGGAAGCAGCCCAAATACCCATCAACAGCAGAATGGATAAAGAAAATATGGTTTTTTTATACAACGGAGTACTACTCTGCCATAAAGAATGATAAGCTTGAGATATTCCTAGGTAAATGGATGCATCTTGAGACCATACTCTTAAGTGAAATAAATAGGACACACATGTTTAAATACTGCATAGTTTCTCTGGTGTGAGAAACTGAAGTGTACATAAAGACTAAAATGTATTATATTGTGAAAGGGAAGAAAATGTTCAAATGGGAAAGGGAACAAGGGAGGGGGAAAGGAACAGAGGGACAAGAGAAATAATAAATGGAAGGAAAAAACGGAAACAAAGCTTTTGTAAACAGGGAGGAGGGGGTGAGGGGAGGGGAATGGGAAAAAAAGAAGCAACAAGATATGTCATGTCCACGTACAAATCTCTTATGATGAATGTTATCACTATGTACATCTAAAAGGTACCATTAAAATAAAATTTAAAAAATTAAAAAAAAGTATTATGTACACGTACCAGGTCCCCACAATGAATGTAATCATTATGTTCCATGAATATGTGCTAATAAAAATTAAAATTAAAAAAGAAGCCAGGCATGGTGTAATTTTTTTTTTTTTTTTCTTCTTGGTGCTGGGGATTGAACTCAGGGCCTTGTGCTTGCAAGGCAAGCACTCTAACCACTGAGCTAAATCCCCAGCCCTCAAGCCTGTAATCTCAGCACTCAGGTGGCTGAGGCCGGAGGATCACCAACAAGTTCAAGGCCAGTCTGGGCTACACACGGAGACCCTGCCTCAAAAAGCCAAATAAATAAAGCAACCAACCAACCAACTTTGCTGAAGTCCTTTATCTAATAATTAGTGTGTGTGTATTCGTTAAGATTATCTGCATACAAGTAAATTTCATCTGTGAATAGGAATAGCTTTCTTCTCATTGCCTTTTCTTGTGTTTTGGGCCTCACAGCCTTGGACAGAAGCGATAGTACAATGCCGATGAGAGGAGGTGAGAGCAGCCCTTCTTCCCTAGTTTCCAACCTTAGAGAAAACATTCAGTTTTTCACTATTTAGGGGTGGGGGTGTCAGCAATTTTCCACTGATGGTCTTTATCAGACTGAGGATTCACCTTCATTTCTGGAGCCTAGTTTCACTGGATATAGAATTTAGAATTCACGGGTTCTCCCCCCACCCGATCTCTAAACATATCCTGTGTTCTTCCAGATTTCATTGTTTCTAATTAGAAATTGGCTTTCATTTGTTCCATTGTTGCCCATGTGTACTGTATCACTTTCACCAGGCTTCTTTGAAGACTTTTTTTTAGGTTTTTTTGAGACAGGGTCTCACTCTAATTCAGGCTGGCCTTGAACTCACTATGTAGCCCAGGCTGGCCTCAAACTTGCAGTGATCCTCCTGCCTCAGCCTCCTGAGTGCAGGGATTAGAGACATAAACCACCATGCTGGGCAACTTTTGCTTTATGGTTTAGCAGGTTGCCCAAGATTTTGCCTAAGTGTGGTTTTCTTTATATCATGTGGAGTTTCTGGAGCTTCTTTAGTCTGTAAATTGGTGTCATTTCAAATTTGGGAAACTTTTGTCATTATTTCTCCAAATATTTTTATGTGCCATTCTCTCCATTGGAGTTCCAATTACAGGTGTGTTAGACCACTTGCTATCTTCCCACAGGTCTCTGAAGGTCAATCTTTTTCCTTTATTATTATTATTTTTTAATCTTTTTCCTTTAATCTCTTTTCTATTCTCCATATTAGATGATCTATTACACTACCTTCAAAAACCAATTATTCTTGTAATCTGTTAAATTCATTAAGCCCCTGAAGTTTTGTTGTTGTTGTTGTTGTTGTTGTTGTTGTTGTTTTTTGAGATGGTCTCACTACGTAGTTCAGGCTGGCCTTGAACTCAGTATATGTCTCAGGCTGGCCTCGAACTTGTGGCACTCTCCCGCCTCAGCCTCCCAAGTGCTGAGATTATAGGTGTGTGCCACCACACCCGGTTAGCCCCTAAAGTTTTTATTTCAATTGTACTTTTCAGTTCTAACATTTCTATTCATTTCTTTTTAGTTTTTAATTCTCTAGTAGGTTTTCTGTCTCTTCATCGCATGTCTTTCACATTAAGTGTCAGTGTACAGTCGTAATCACTGGTTTCGAACGTGGCTGCTAATTGCAACGTGTCGGTGTGTTGACTGAAGCTTCGGCCCTTTAGTTTCTCTGTTCATGCTCGCGGTAGTTTCAAAATTGGAATGGCTCATGTTGTCTTAGAGTGATTTTCATTTCAGAAGGCAGTTAAAAAGAATTTAATTTCTGAACCTTTCTCCCTCGTGGACAATGGCTGAGTCCTTCCCCAGCTCTGTGTCCGGGTAAAGCTTTGTTTCACAGGATTTTCTCCACATGATTTAGTAGCCATTAGCCAAGAAGATATGCCCATCTTCTGTGCACATTTGGGGTTCTTCCCTCCAGGGCCTTCTCCTTCTCAGCTTTTGCCCAGCTGGAAGAGGTGGCCCCGGGCTGCGGCGCCATGGCCTGGGCAGCAGTGGTGAGCACAAGCTGGCAGCTACAGCTGGAGCCAGGAGCAGAGGCGGGGGTGCAAACGCACGCATTTGTAATGAGTCTCCTGGGAGGACGACCAAAGTGGTGCATGAGACAAGGTCTCACTGAGTCACCGGGGCTGGCCTCAAGCTTGAGATTCTCCTGCCTCAGCTTTCTGAGTATCTGAGATGATAGGCATGCATTACTGCGTCCCTGATTTGCCTGCTTCCTGACAGTGGACGAGAAGCTAGGAGTGGAAGCTCCTCTCTCCCCTACGTGCCTTTCCGAAACCAGCTGCCACGCCGCGAGGAGCGAGACACAAGGCGCGGTCAGCCATTTCCGAGGTACCTTAACGTGGGTCTCAGATGGATGTGAGAAGCCATTCACTTCACCCCAGACACTTCAGAGCAGGCAAAAATCATCTCTGCCGTGCTGCATCTGATTAATGATGCACAGAAGGCATTAAAGTATTAAAACTGCTTTATGTCACTAAATGGGTGTGATCTGTTGCAGTGCAAACAAATACCTAGATTTTTAAAAATTTTTAATCTTTTGATTTTTGTTCTTTTGAGACAGGGTCTGGATAAGTAGCTCAGGCTGGCCTAGAACTTGCTGTCCTCCTGTCTTTCCTTCCTGGGCACTGGGATTACAGGAATACGCCATCATGCCTGATTTGGATTATTTTGCATCTTTTAACAAGTGTAATTGATTCAGGATTTTTAAAAAACTTTTTTTTTTTTTTTTTGGTTTTTTGAGACAGGGTCTTGCTATGTAGTCTAGGCTGCCCTTGGAACTCACTATGTAGCTGAGACTGGCCTCAAATTTGCAGCAATCCGGCCTCAGCCTCCCGAGTGCTGGGATGGCAGGGATGCACCACCATGCCTGGTTTCAACTATCATTTTTTTGAGGGGTGATGCTGAGGATTGAACTCACGGCCTTGTGCTTCCTAGGTAAGCACTCTACCACTTGAGCTAAATCCCCAATCCCCCAATTATCATTTTAAAAAGGATTTTCCCCAAATACATAGTTCTAGGCCAGAGCTCTCCTGAAGCGGACTGAGATATCCAGCTGTCAGCTGGTGCTCTTCCCGTTCACGTTCTGCAGCATCTCATGTGAATGTGACGAGGGCGGAATGTGGCGTATGCTTTCCACCCTGCACTTCCTCCTCCTCTCTTCCCGTTCTTGGTTAATGGACCTACGTCTACCTGACCCCTTGAGCCAGAAACCTGCGAGTTACTTTGGATTCCTCCCTTTCTTACCCTAGAATTTCAACCCCAGTGGTTGAAATCTCTCATCCCGTCTTCTCCATTCTTTTTGTGTGTGTGTGTGTGCGGGGATTGAACTCAGGGCCTTGCACTTGTGAGGCAAACACTCTACCATGGAGCTAAATCCCCAGCCTGCATTCTTACTTCTTTAAAGTGTCTTTGCTTCATGTCTTAGTACATTTTTTGCTGCTGTAACAAAATATTTGAGCCCAGTAGTTTATAAAGAGCTGTATTGCTTACAGTGTACAGGGAAGAGCTGCAATGCTTACAGTTCTGGAGAACCAGCAGTCCAGGACGAAAGCGCCAGCGGGCTTTGGCTGCGGTGAGAACTGCTGTCTCCCAGCGTGCCACTTTGCTGCCACATTCTCTGGAGGACAGGAATGCTGTGTCACCACACCCGAATCTTGCAGGGCACATTCAGAGGGCAGCCTCTATTAGTGCAGTTACTGCACAGGCCCCCCAACTGTTTTCCCTGCCTCTGATTTCATGTCCTTTTCTCTACCCCCTCGAAACCTTTCGCTCTGATTACCCATATTCTATGTTACTCCCCTCCTTTGCCTATGGAATACAAATACAAAATTCTTAGCATGATACACAAGGACCCTTAGTGATGGATACTTGGTTCAAACCTCCATACTTCTATCCCTTCCAACACGTATCCTTGCTTAGTCCTCTTGTGTCTAGTGGGTAGGCACTTGATACATGTCTGTTAAATGATAAAATGTCCTCACCTGCCAAAAATTTGGGCCATAATTCAAGGACCAGTTTCAGCACCTGAGAACATGCACAGTTAGATGGGTTCCCATCACGTGCCCTGAAAGTATTATAGGGAGCTAAGTTAGCTAGAAATTAATATACAGTCAGAGAGGGACTGGGCTCTCAAGGAGGTCAGCAGAAAATAAAGACCTCAGAATTGGGCTGGAGGCGCATCTGAAGGTGAAGGCTCAAGATAAAGTCACAATAGCCAGACTTGCGTACTTCCCTAAAGGGTAAGTGAAAACTTGAGATTACACCGATTAGAACAGACTTAGCTCAGTGGTTAGAGTGCTTGCCTTGTAAGCACAAGGCCCTGAGTTCGATCCCCAGTGCCAAAAAAAAAAAAAAAAAAAGAACCACATGGTTCATTAAGCCCAGATGGGCATCAGACACCTGAGTGGGTGACAAGGACATCTGGACCCATCCCCTCCTGAAATTTTCCTGTTTCAGGGGTCATAGGTAAGTTAAGGTTAATGATGTCACCATATACCCTCACTATGTGCCCCACTTTCCTATTGGATCAATATTAGCTAAGCAGCTGTATTTGTAATTTGTCGGGTTGGATACAGTTTGACACACATTGTACCCGCATTGTGACTTGGCCATATAAATTATCCTGACAAAGGGCCTCAGTGGTAACCTCAGTTCCAGTTTTGGGACCCCTCTTGTCTCTCAGGATATATTCCAATTTCCCAGTAAACCCTTCCTACTCTTAACCGCCTTTGTCCTTTGGAATTCATTCTTCGATTTCAGGGTACACGAACTCTGCACATCTGACATCTAGCAGGTTGGGAGTTATAGTTCTCTTGTATTAAAAGCAGGAAACAGAAGAACAAATGAAGTATCACTTTTGGGAAAACTGAAATCCAGCCTAATTACAGATTAGAAAAAAATCAGTTTATGATCACTATCCCCCGCCCCTGTTCAGGGACTGGACCCAGGGCTTTCACACCAAGCCACATGCCCAGCCTTTTTTTTTTTTTTGGTGCTGGGGATTGAACTTGGGTCCTTGTGCTTGCAAGGCAAGCACTTTAACCACTGAGCTAAATCCCCAGGCCCCCTTTTTCTGTTTTTTGAGAGAGTACCGTGCTAAACTGCCCAGGATGGGCTCAAACATGTGATCCTCCTGCTTCAGCCTCTCAGAGTGCTGAGGTGAGGTGTGCACCACCACGCCCAGCTGATATTTTTCAGTGTGTATGAACAATAGCTTGAAACTACCACATGCTACAAGAGCAAGAAAACTAAACTATAATTGTTGCCTTGAAAAATCCTGACAACAGTCTTAGTTTTCAAACACTACTGCCTTCCTTGATCCAGCCCCTTTTACCGCACTAACTGTGCATCTCCGCTCACTTCCGTTAGCCCACTCCAGCCACCATGGGGTCTTACTGCCTGAAGTTAGAGCTACGGTCTGCCGATTCTCAGCCTGGGGCCACAGCTTGGTGGCAGATGCCTGCTCAGCACACTCGAGGTCCTGGGTGCCATTCCAGTCCCCCAACCCCCAACATGGAATCTATCAATTCCACAGCCCACAACATGTGAAAGATTAAACACAATCAGGCATCAATATTTATTAACACAAGACAAAGGAAACACATTCAATGAGTTAATAGAACACTGTCCAGCCAGATGTTAAATTTAAAAATGTGTATCTAGTCTAATTTCAAATAAATAAAAAACTTTATACATAATTACACAGTACTATAGTTTGAATTTGACACGGGTAAATATCTTGACAAGAAGTAAACAAAACAGCATTTAGGACTAAAAAATTATTCGTATATCTTTACAATCTCTTCCTCTGGACAAATAACATGGCCCACCTACATATACCTAAACCAGAAATGTGGTATGAATGATAAAGAAAAGGTCTACTGGATATTTGGAGTACTGCAGCTTGCTTCTTGCTCCAAATACTCTTGCTTTTACGTCAAAGCAGACAACAAAAAACGACACTAAGGCATAGATTTTGTTGGAGTTTGAGGATGAGGTGAGAACTCCTCATTGCTTTAGTCTAAAAGATTCCTGGATATTTAAGGAAAGTAATTTATTTGGCCAAGAAATTGAGCACCATGCCTGGGGCAGAGACCTTAACACAAACCTAAGGCCTCAGGCCCTTTGTTGATTCAACAAAAGCAAGCATCTTCCAGGGACTAAAGTAAGGAGAGACACTCAAGACCAAGACAGGTGATGGTCCCAAACGGCCTGAGGCAACACAACAGCAGAAGGAACTTAGTACTGTACTGGGGAGAACTGGGCCCTTTGTGTGACAGGAATTAAAGACTGTGTGGAAGCTAGACACGATGTCACTGCCTGTAATTCCAGACACTCAGGAAACTGAGGCAGGAAGACCGCAAGTTTGAAGCCAACCTGGGCACTTCAAAAAGTAAAAAAGGAAAAAAAAAAAAAAAAAAGGAAAAAAGGGCTGGGGATGTAGCTCAGTGCAAAGGCCCTGGGTTCAGTACCCAGCACCTCCTGCCTAAGTAACAAAGAACAATCATGTGGATTCCCTAATGCCAATTAGCAAGATGGGCACCCCAGAGTCTCACTGATGCCCAAGACGGGATTTGTGCAGCTCTAAGAATCCCTGGGACCCAGGAATTTTCCTGAGGCAGTTATTTCTGCCAAGGACTATCAAGAGGTTGCAAAACTTTCAGAACAAAAGCTTTCTCTTAACCAAGATGGAGGCTTGCTGTTGAGTGCCTTCCTTCCTTTATAGCCTAAAACCCCAGACAGAACATGTTGCAGTGGTCTGGAAAGGCCTCAGGGTTTTCTATTTACCAGTATTGGTTGTTCAGGCCTGCTCAAATGGCTGTACCATATGGCTTCCACTTAAGGAAAGGGCAGAGCATTGCGTCATCAGAAGGAAATGAAATTTTTACTCCAGTCTGTAACAATCTCGAGAGAGGCCTAAAGACAGACCTGAAATATGCAGATGACCCCACAGCACCATCAGGGCCAAGAGTGGATGCTCCTCTCCCTCCGAAGATACTTCACCAGAGTGACCGATGAGCTTCCCCAAGGACAGCGCTCAGCTTACTCTCTTCCACCAGCAGTGTGGCTTTGGGGCAGACACAAAAATCAAAGCAGCTATGAGTCAGAAAGGAAAAAATACAGAGGCCTGAGGAACAAGGAAACTGGGTAATCAACCCCAAGTAATGGTAACTGGCCACACTCCGAGATGAGTACTGTATGTGAAGGAATGCGTGCAGGCCTGTGTTGTCCAACCTGATAGCTGTCAGCCACATGCCTACTGAAGACTCTAAAGTACAGCTAGTCCAAATTGAGATGTACTTAATACGCACTAGACCGATAAGACTTGATACAAAAAATGTAAAATATCGCATTAATAATTTTTATAGTGATTTCACATTGAAACAGTATTTCTGATACGCTGGATTAAATATATTAAAATCAATATAAGCTTTTAGTTTACTTTTTTAAATGTGGTTACTAGAATATTTTAAATTACAGGTGTGGCTTACATTATCACATTTATAGTGGACAGTGAATCTCTAGGTACTGATGACCTAACTTGTGTGTGTAAGAATTATCACTCAACCCATAGGACAGAAGCTGCCTATAATTTTTTCTTACAACATGGGAATTACGGAGATAAAACTATTTAATATTCAGATTCCGCTGCTTTGGTTAGTACTAAAAATTGTTTTAATAACACTACTTCCCAAATAAGTGGGCTCTTTTCTCTGCAAACCAACCTACTGCTAGAGATCGGGATTTCATTTGCCCCGATGGAAGTGCTTTCTTCCGCACATCCTAGAACCTCCTCCATTATGTGTAAATTAATTCCATCCAAAATGCTGAAAATTAGATCTGAACTGGAAGTATCTCAAGCTCTTCCCAATGTGGAGAATGAGCTGGGAAGAGAAGAGGACCATGTGGAAGGACATCAAAGTGGGTCTGAGCTATAGGACCGTTCAAGGCAGCCAGGAGCATTGCCTTGGGACAGCCCTGCTCTTTGCTTTATAAACCTTATTTTCAGGGTAATTACAAGTCTTACAAATTGTTTAAAAACACATTTAGTTTACATGATGTTACAGTGGGGTAAATAATATGTATTATTAAAATAGTCTAAATAAATATTTACACAATAGACCAGAATGAGCCAAAGAGAACCATTCTGATTTAACAATTCTTTTCACTTTTGAGGTTTTAATTTTTAAAAATATTTCTGTAAGAAAAAAATAATAGAATTTAATTATATTCAAATACATGAAGTATCGATCAAAGAAAGGAAACCAAGCTGGAGGCCAAACTCAGTCCCACACTTAGTGTGCTTGGCCTAGGCACCTAATTATGTCAAAAGAGTTTCTTCACACATCAGACGTCCCTGTTTCAGTGTAAGCCTGGCTATGCTGGTAACCCAAACCAGTCAGTTGTGAGATGTGCAGTTACTTGGCCTTACAGCTCCGTGTGACAGCGATCCCACTTCGCAGCCTGTTGTTCTCGCCCGTGAGCTCCCTGCCCTCCCAACCCGCGGGATGGACACTCCTCGGTGTTCAGTAAAAGACAAGCTCCTTACGGAAGCTGCACACACAGTTTACAAAGGACCAAGAAAAACAGGAAATTCTAAGCTCTCCTGTAGTCACTCTAAATGTGAAAGATAGTTCCAAGGGGTTAGAGTGAGCTTTTGTGGTTCCTTAGGATGGGGCGGGACCTAATGGGTCTTAGCTTTTTCTTAACATTTTGATTTTTAAATTGAGATTTTTATCTCACAGAAACAGGATGAATTTTTAGAAGCTTAAGCCGATTCCAGGAATGCGAGCTTTAAAAACAAACACAGGCAGCTTTAGTTCATGAAATACACCAGCCGACAAAGACATAAAACAATGGGCAGCAAAACCTCTAACAATTTGCACGTTTTAGTCACCTAATCAACTATACTACATTAAGAGAATAATGAAATTCTCTCAAAGTAGAAAGGTTTCTACTTTGCTATAAATATATAAGCCAATTCTTCAATTCTTTAGCTGAATTACATGTATTTACATGTCTGAAACACTGGTCAAGATGTTTTACAGTCAAGAATTATACATATAAAATAATCTGCACATTTGGGGGGTTATCAGTTTTGCTCCTGGGTTGACTGGAAGGTAAGCTGAGTAGTTTCAGTTAACAAAACCCGCAGAATATCTAGCTAGGGGAAAAATGGCAAAATACAGTACAGAGCGGGGAATCTGTGGAACTCGGGCTACCCCTTCATGTGAATTCATTTAACTCCCTTACAAAACTCTAAAACGGCATTAGATAAAAATACAAATATGTACAACAGATGAAAAAAATGCAACATGCAAGAAATTGCTTTAGTAACGCACTGCTCACACTATGCTGAAGCTCAGGTCTGACAGACTGTTAACATTTTTTTCATTTGCCACTGCAGATTTCCCCTTTCTCGTGTGCTGTAAGCTTGCAGAACCCCACAGAATGAGATGAAGGATGTTAACACGCAGCCACCTCAGCTTATTTCACACCAATTGAAAGTCTGCTTCTAGCCATGGGTCTTCGGTCTCTGTGAGTCTCAGGATGGCACCCGCAAGGCTGGCTACATGTTGTAAGCCACATAGATGGGGTCTAACTGGTCAGCCAGGAAGCTGTCTCGGAGGTGCATCCTCTGCTTCTCTCCCCGGGAGTTGATCGGGATGACACCTGGGTCCACCACCACCACCACACCAACGATGAGGTAATGCTCTTCCAGGACCACATTGGTCACTAAGGGAACCAGATCCAGGGCTTCTTGTTCAGAGCCGCACAGCTCCACAACCACCACAAGCAAGTTGGTCCATGTGAACACAGCACTGAAATTTCAATGGCATCAGTTAACTTGTTGTTACATCATCAGTCATCTTCTACAGCATCTACTAAGACTTGCGCCCCTTTCCCTGAGAACTGCCCTTTCTCCTGGTTCCTAACCAACTGTAATACCTGGCCTGCCTGGGTGACCACAGCTGATCAGCTGAGCCATCCCTAATCTCCCAGGAGTCTGGACATGAGACTGAAAGCCGTTAGCTGATCACGTGTATGTCAAAGTCCTGGGGTGGCTGGGGTGCAGAGCAGCACAGAGCAAGTCCTTCAGGGAGGAGAGAACACAGGAAGTGGACCCCAGCCCACTAAGGGAAGGAGGAGAGAAGTGCCTGATGGCCTTCCCGGCCTTCACTTGTGCCTGTCCTGAGACCTGGAGTCAAAGATTTTTGGAACTTCTAAGATAGCCAGGTATGCTTTCTCTTAGTTCTTTCTTCTGCTTAAGCTTTTTTGAAGTGTTTTTGCTACTTGCAACAAAAGAGCTTTAACTATGATACTGTTCTTAAACTCAACAGGAAGGGAGGCTGTCTAACTTCACATTGTATGAGCTCTTAGAGCCCCACCTAAGTGTCCAGGATTATATACAAGCACCATAAAGCAGAAAGTCATCTTCCATTGCACGGGCTTACTGCAGTAGAACATATGGCCTGATTTGTGATACACAGTGTCCAATCTTTTTTTTTTTTAAAGATTCCAATCATTAAAAAACTATACAGTATCATGTTACAACAACAGTGGAATGTCTATTAGAGGGTGGCCACGGCACCCACTTTCCAACACGTTTTCTGGACTCTTCTGCCAACAGATGTTCTTGCCTCAGAGTCTTGCTCAGATCTGGGGAGAGACTCTGACCAAGGCAACAACATCTACAGATGAAGATGTATCTAGGAAGCAGGAGTGACCATTCCTGGCTATTTAGCAGGGAAACCTGGGGAAAGACACACTGACTCAATAAGTAGAAAAGAAACTTGACGGATTCTGTAGAGTCAAGAACTCAGAACAAAAACCAGTATGTAAAACCCAGAGTTTTCATTTCAAAGAATTTTAACTTGGATACTTCTTTATCAGGGAGAATGCAGAGGGGATTCCCTCCATGACAGGAAACTGGACGAGACTGCAGCACTGACCCTGTCCACTGTCTCCCACTGATGTTTACAGACGTGAGCTCACTTCATCCCTCCTGTAGTCGGGATGTAGATGAGAGCATCTTAGTGACAGGGATGCAAGGCAGAGTGCAAAGCCTCTAAAGTGGGTCTTCTGACCTTAGCGTCACAGTTTTCCTACTACAGCACACTGACTTCCTAGAGGAATGATCTCCTAGTCCCCTCCAACTGTGAGAGCCTGTCCTTAAAAGGGTCTATCTCACAGTGCTCAGAAGAATGAATGGTACCACAAATAGGCCTAGGACTGCACACCGAAGATGAGCATTGGTCTATTTATTTCCTTACTCCTCATATGTTCTGCATCTATGAGTATTCGGTACAAATGACTATCCAGAATTTCTGACTTTTTTTTTTGTCATTAAACCCAGGGACACTCTAATACTGAGCTACATCCCCATCCCTCTTTTTGAGACAGTCTTGCTAAACTATCCAGGCAGGACCTGAGTTTATGACCCTCCTGTTTTAGCCTCCATCAGTGCTAGGATTACAGCATGTGTCACTGTGCCTGGCAAGCCAGATCAATCTGAGTCGGTACTAAAGCAATGTGTGTAAGGGAATTACCATTCAGCGATGCTCCTGTGGATCCGAGACACCGAGGTCTCAATATCGATGGGGTGGTATCGTAATCCTCTCAGCTCCAGTGTTTCGTCCAGCGCTCCCACCACATACAGTGCGTCATGACGCTCTGACAGAAAGGAAAAACATGGTTCAGACACACAGTAAGTCCAATGTCATGAGGAAGTTAAGAGAACAGGGTTCACGAGTGCTTGTAAGGAGAAACGCTGGATGCTGGTCAGTGTGAAACAGTCGCAAGGGGCTAAGGAGGAAAAGTGCAGCACAAGTTAGTCCAGCCTTTAAAATCCAGACAGCTGTCTGTATCAGTTCTTCAGTGTACAATACACTTAGTGCTAGGTGTTTTAAAGTGCTACTGATGCCAGTTAGGAAAGGATGAAGGCACACGGCAGGGGAGCCATGACCAACCACCTGGGCAGAGTGACTGCAGGGAACCCTGCAGCATAGCCTCACTTCTGTACAACACTGAGCAGCAGAATGGCTCCTTAGAACCAGCCCTTTTTCAGAGATCAGGCTGTTTTTTTTTTCTTTTCTTTTCTTTTTTTGAGACAGGGTCTCTCTATCTAGTCCAGGTTGGCCTTAAACTCATGTAGTCTTTCCACTTCAGTCTCCTGAGTACTGGGATTACAGGTATGCACTACCATGCTCAGAGATGAGAGCTATTCCTTCTGCTTCCAAAATGGTCCGCATGGGTAGAGGAACTAAAAGATGTTACATCTGGTCCAGGAGCTTGTTGAGGGCTTACTATCAGCCCCCCAGAGCTCGGAGTCTCACTGTGCCTGGGAGGCCGTCCATTCTTGGCACATCTCTCTCACTGCTGGGCTAACGCCCACCCCTGCGATCCTCGCATGGCAGCCCTGAGTGCTTCCCTACAGACACTGCAGAGGGCCATGTGTAACTTCAAAGGAACAGGAATTCACGTAGGGGTTCAAGAGCACAGAAGGAGTCACTGCACGCACACACTCCCCAGGGTGGAAGTGAGGTAGGAATAGGGTATGGCTTGACCTGGCTGGGAGAGGAAAAAGACCTAAGGGAGTGGCCTTGACCTGATGGCAGCCTGGGGCGCGAAATCTAAACATCCTCTTCTCACAAGATCCTAAAAGTCTTATGAGAACAGAGATGGAATAAATAGAAAGGACAATGGGAGCTCGCTCTCTTGCTCTCTTGCCCCCTGCTCTCTAACCCATGCTCTATCTTTAGCTCACTCCCTAGCCCCCCCCTCCCTTTTCAGATCCATAACTGTAGGGGCAGCCAGCTAATTCATTCATGTGGCTAAACTGGTTTCTTTTTCTTTTGTTATTAAAATAAACTTCCTACGGTCCTCAACTCGCCCTTGCAATTCTTTGCCTGCAAGAGTAAGAATCTGGAAACCCCCTCCTGTAACAGAAGGCGGCCCAGAGGCGCAGAGGTGGGCGATACCTCCAGTGGCCGCCGTGAGCTCAGTCCTGCGGACGAATCCGAGGTATCCCGTTCGAGCCCAGAGAGTCTGAGCAGCATCCCCAAAGCTGAGGCGCGTGTTGAAGTGATCAGCTTGAAGAGTCTCACTGTCATAGATGGTGTAGTAGCCGCTGGCCGTATGGGGGCTGTTTACCCAGATCTAGGAGAAAAGGGCAGTGGTCATGTTTCACCAGGGGTACACAGATCCTCCTGGGACAGTATTTTCACTTATTGGAGTCTCATTTCTATATTAACACAACTGCAACAATGAGGCCATTTACTATGTGTGGTATGTGCTGAACAGTAAGGTAATAAGGACTTTATTGCTAAGTTCCGTTGATCCTGATAATATATGATGTGATGATATGGCTTTCTTGCTTCTTTTTTTTGTTTTTTGGTGCTGGGGATCAAACTCAGGGCCTTGTGCTTGCAAGGCAAACACTCTAACCACTGAGCTAAATCCCCAGCCCCTGTTTTTTGTTTTTTGAGACAGGGTTTCACAATGTAGTTCGGGTTGCCCTTGAATTGAACTCGCTATATAACCCAGGCCAGCCTCAAACTTACAGCGATCCTCCTACCTCAGCCTCCCAAGTGCACCGTCATGCCTGGCTTGGAGGACATGCTCTTAACCATGAGGCTACCTTGCCTCCAAGGCTCATTTTTCACTTGCTTCCAGATTCCCACAAAGGTACCAATGCGTCACCTCTGTGCTTCCAATATAGCAGTGGTAAGACACAAAGCCCTGAGAGGAACACTGCTAAGCTGACAATAATGATGATAATGCGGCTAGTATCTGCTGAGAACTCACTGTGAGACAGTGTTCGTGCGCTCTGCAAACACAGGCAGTAATGCCCTTAACTGCCACAATGGCTCTGTAGGTGAGGTTGGGGCCCAGGGAGATTAAGAAAGTTGCCCAAGGCTGAGAAGCTGCTACAGGGTCAGCTCATCAGAGCCCTCCCGTGAAGCTACAGGACTAAACGTCAGCATCCCTCAAAGGCTGGGGGAAGGAAAGTCTTTCAGACTATTTTTATACTAACACAAAAATGGATTCATTTTGGAATATAACTGCATGAATTTTAAAACTTTTAGCTATGTAGCTCCCTCTAGTTCTAGCCATTAAAGGGTGGATTTACCCAATTTCCTTTCCAGGTAAGTGAATGGCAGTAGACAAATTTGGGACTGATTCTAGTTTGGAAACTAAACCTTCTCACGACTCAGTCTCCCCTTTCTTTCTATTTCACTCTCCTGACCTACAGAAAAAGAATATTCACAATGGAGGAAAAGCTAAATCCAGTTTTGCTGGCTTTCAGGATATAAGCCCTGAAGTCTCAACTGACTTCTCAGAGTAAAATTGAAAATTATACCTACTTCACCCAGGTGAGAGTCTCCAACAGGACCTTTGGTCTCAGGGTTAACAATAACCACTTTCACTCCAGGTAAAATCTAAGAATCAAAGAGAAAATATAAAAATGGGTAGGAATGACCACTAGGAAATTAAATCTAATTAAACCTCATGACTTCTAGGAAACGTGCCTTCAGCTGCTGGAGACTGGAGGTGTGGAAGAGTAGCACAAAGGAACGGCTTGTGGCAAGGGCCACCACTAAAGTGGCTTCCCTGAGGGGACAACTGCAGACACTTGTCTGCTCCTACTGAATCTTCCTCAGTTCAGTGGAGACCAGAGATCTAATAAGGCTCATCCTAAAAATTAGAATAGGGGACCAGTCTACCGTCTCATTAGAGTGATGAGAAACTGCAAAGAAGGACCATAACAGCCATGTAACTTTCTCACGGTCTATCTTGTTCACAGAACAACATAAAATCCCTTAAAACAGAAAGGAGGGCGAGCCTGAGAGATGCCGCTCTGGCCCTCAGCCCGAAGAACTGCAAGGTGAGGCAGGTCAGCAACAAGCCAGTTCTGCAAGGGATGGAGGATGTCCATGTCCTGGGATGACGAACAACCTCAGATGCCCAGGACCTTCCTCAGGAGAGGAAAGAAATAACCAGGTGTGGCCTGGGAACCACCTCTCTGGTCCTGTGTATCATGCCCCCTTGCACCTCTTATCACCCTGGTTTCTAAAGCCTCAGGTTATTCGAGAAACCCAACTGTGATCATCTGGGCTTTAAACATCTGAAGCCTCCAGGAAGGAAGGGAAGAGATGGCTCCCTCCAGGCCGACCCCTGCCTAGCAGATTTGATGCGATAATATCCACCCACCAGGAGTTTGTACAGCTGACAGACACTGAAGTCAGCTCCCCTGGAAATAGCAGGACCTCCTTTTCTTTCCCCTTTACCTCTGTCTCTCAGAATTACTGGGCGGGATCCTGAGGCATCCACACTCTCCCATCAAGGGATGGAAGTGCCCTCTGTCTTGACAGCACAACACCCTTCACCATTAATGCTTAGTGAGCTACTCCTAGCCAAACTTCTCCTTCCTTTTAAAAAAAATTTTGGTGGTACTGAGAGTTGAACCCATGATGTTCACAATGAGCTACATCCCCAGCCCTTTTTCAATTTTTTATTCTGAGACAAAGTTTTGCTAAGGTGCCCGTGCTAGGCTCAAACTTCTGTCCTCCTCCCTCGGCTCTTGGAGTGCTGGGACTGCAAGTGTACGTCACTGTGTTCAGCCTCAACTATCTTTAATATCTTCCCCATACTAACTTCTTTCAGTTTTTTTGTTTGTTTGTTTGTTTGTTTGAGACAGGGACTTACTATGTAGTTCAGTCTGGTCTTGAACTCACTATGTAGTCCAGGCTGGCCGCAAAGTCGCTGCGGTCCTGCTGCCTTCTCCTGAGTGTTGGGATGATGGGTGTGTGCCACCACGCCAGGCTACTTCTTTCAGTTTTAAATCTGTGTATATCTTCCCTGGTCTTACACTATACCATGCCCATACCTGTACCTCTAGCTTTCTCCATGGGACATTTATAAAGGATAAAACTGGCTCTTTTTTTTTTTTTTTTTTTTAGGGTGCTGGGGATTAAACTCTGGGCCTTGCACTTGCTAGGCAAATGCTTTTCCACTGAGCTAAATCCCCAATCCCCAAAACTGGCTCTTTTTAAGTGCTGTTCACCTGTCTACTTTTAAGTAACGCTGCATTTTGCTGATTTGTCAGGAAAAGTAACCTGCCAACTGGATTAAAAAAAAAAAACTATGAAAGTTAAGAAAGCTCAAATCTAGTTTCCTTCTACATGTACCCATATGAATTTTTTTCTTTTTTTTGGTGCTAGGGATAGAACTCAGGGACTTGTGCTTATGAGGCAAGCACTCTAACCACTGAGCAAAATCCCCAGACCCCTCCCCCACATCAACTTTTAAAGTATTTTTAAAGTATTAGCTAAGGTGAAACTGTTAAATTTGGCCTAAATACTAATATTTCCCAGGCTTCAGGTGAGCAACCTCTGCATACAGCCCCCATAGGTTGGCAGAAGACAGTACCTTCCCGGACTCCGACAGCAGCAGGCTCTGGGGGGCACCACGTTCCACAAGGCGAACCCTGAAGAGGAACAGAAGTTACTGTACATATGCCTTCCTACAACTGATTTCACCATGTCTGCTGCCTTCCAGAGCCCCTCAATGGGTCTCTCCTCCTCCTGCTGGAGCACGCTTTCTCGGCCTCAGACCCACTACTGCTGGGTCAGGCAACTGTTTGCTGTAGGGTGTTCAGCAACATCCCTGGCCTCTCCCCACTAGATGTCAGTAGTGGCTCCCCTGCTAAGACAACAAAAATGTCTCCAGACACTGCCACGTGACCTTGGGATGGGGGGCAAACCTCCCCAGAGTGCGAACCCTGCACAGGAGCAATGCCGGCCACAGCAGAGGACATCCGCCAGCAGGGCCTGGGAAGCAGGCTCTGAGCCTCGCCCAGTGCTCATTCAGGACAGAACTCAAACTCCCCCCTAAGCCGAGCAGGCGAGCTTCTCCCCAGCGATCCAGATACAGCTCTGCTCTGCCTCACACAACTCACAACACGTCTGTACCGTCTTATTTTTAAGCCCTCAGAGGGATGAGACTCTCATTTTAGTTCAATTTGTATCAAATGTCACAAAATAGTTTTAGACAGACAGGAACTAAGCATTACATTTTCAATATTATAGAATAGTGCAGCAACTGTGAGAATTTAAGCTTTCTTTTATAAATGAAAATCTTTTCATGCATGAATGATAAAAATGTCCTCTTCCCAGTCCCCTCTTGGAAGATGTACACATAAAAGGAACAAGGGGAAATGAGACTTTCAGGGTACGAACTCTGTGCTTAGCAATGCTAAGAAGCAGTGAGCATACCTGTCATGTCTTAACGATTTCAGATCTACATACACCGTAGTGGGATCAGGCCCTGAGGTTCCCTAAAGAAAAAACAAAGCAATGAAATGTTTATTTAAAATTTAAATAAAATATCTTTCCGTACTTCATATGCTCAAATTGAGAAACAGGTATTTAGCTACATGCATGCAATGGTCACTCAATTTTGAAAGCTTTCTCTTCAACTGAGTGAGGCAGGGTGGAGTTAACAACTGCAAGTGACTCCTGGCCAGCCAGTCGGCCATCTAGCGCTTCCCCCTTCCTCCCCTCCATCACAGGCAGCAGCACTGAAACATCACCAAGCCAAGGAAGGTTTCCATCCTGACCCAGAGGCTATTTTTTTTTTTTTTTTTTCCTTGAGACAGGGTCTCACTCTGTAGTCCAGGCTAGCCTCGAACTCTCAAAATCCTCCGGCCTCAGCCTCCTGAGTGCTGGGATTATAGGTGTGGGGCACAATGCCAGCCCTGGCCCAGGGATTTTCAAAACCAACACCAGCCCATCTGACAGCAAAAGGCTGCAGGGGGCTCTACAGTGAAAGTACCATGACACTTACGGAAATCACCTGACCATGGGCACAGAAAACCTGCCAGCATCGACTCCCGCATGCTGCCCTCTTTGACTGCCAGTCTCACCTGTGCCTGTAACTGCCTTATTAGCTTCTAGCCTGCAAAAAGTCAGACTCGATTCTAGTCCCTTTTCTGTTATTTACCCACAAAGAATAACATGGCAAAATTGCCATCTGACTGGAAAAGAGAATAAAAGAATGCAGATTTATTTGTGCTTCGTTTGGGAAAAAAAAATGTAAAATACAGAGAAGATGGAAAAACAGGTCAGATATAAATAAAACTCAAATAGGGTATTCCAAATTGGAATCAGAACACTTTTGGGTTCACCATTACATACCAAACCACCACTTCTAAGAGGAAGCATTTATATGGATGCTCCATCTGCCAGCCTCTCCCTTGCTCTGACCTAGTAGCGGTGATTCTGCAACCCATCAGGAAGTATGAAACGGGCACCTCCATTTTACAGATGAGTAAACTGAGGCACAGAGCAGGCAAAGCAAAAAGCCTCAAGTCCTGCCACAAGTGAGCGTAAGCTTGGAGCTGTGTTAGCAAACAAGACTCAGCGATGTCACCTGTAAACATATTGCTACATTGACTCTTGATCCGAAAGTGGTGCTGACAGCCCGAGGGGACAGCCCAATGTCTTTAAAGAGCTTGGAGAAGGACTGCTGGAGGGTGATGCGAGGCCGCTCCTCTGCCACCACCACACAGGTCCGGATGCAGGAGAGGTTGATCCCTCTGGTCTGTAAGACACGCAGCACACAGACTAAGGCAGCAGAGCAGCAGAGACCTGAACGGGCAGAGCCATGGCTCTCCTTCGGTCAAGAAAAGCCAGGAAACTATTTTTTTTTTTTTTTTTTTAACCCCAGACATGTAGAGAAAAGCAGCTTTCAGAAAAGAAGAAAATGCAAGACACATTCCTTTAAAATCATTATCATGGGTAAATGTGCTCATTCTTTATTCCTTTCCTCTTCCATCTAAAAATCCTGGGCTTTCCAATAAGTACATTTTTATTAGTCCCCATTTCTGAATCTTAGGTTTCTCCCTATTTGCTGAGGCTAAGAGAAAAATATGTATAGAATGTGGGCAGATAAAAGCAACAAAAAAGAATGCTGGGTATCTAATCTCTTGTTTCTTCTTTTCCTTCTTGAAGTCATACTTCTCTATCAAAGAAAATTTGGCATTTTCTGACTTTCTCATATGACAGCCAGAAATACGATCCTTGTAGTATGTATATGAACCAATTCCCCATGACAAATGTAATCATTATTTATTGTAAATGTGTACTAATTCTAAAAATTTTAAAAAAAGAAAAAGAAATAGGATCCTTGGAGACACACACTAGTGAACTGTCCCTGTCTTTGGGGCCACTTCTGATCTCAAATATTCTGAGGTTTCAAATTCTACTGGGAAAGTTCTACTGGAGGTCAGTTTCCTTTTATCTTCACATGAAGTCATTTCCATTCAGCCTCCCAATTCATCTCATCTTCTTCACTACAGAGTAAGAATCTGGTGAGACTTTGAAAGAGCACAGTGAACAAGTAAAGTGGAAGACTTAAACTTCCTGAGTTTATAAAACATCCATCTAACTGGCCAGAAAAAAGGCAGGCATATCTGTCTGCTAAGCTCTACTCATATTATCATGCCCTGGCTCATTTCTCTCAAAGCTCTCAGGAGTGACTCAGTCCAGGTTACTTAGGTTATTGTTGTGGCTGCTTCTTACCTTCAGCACCTCCACTTGGTTTCCCAGCCCTTTAGTGCAAAGCTCCATGACTGAATAGGAACAGAAGGTGTCCCTTATTTTGTATTGGTTGACCGTGGCAAGCCATAGGAAAAGGTTGTTTTCTAACTCCATAGGAGGAATTAAGATGGACTGGTGACCTGAATAGACACTACAATGAAGAAAGGCAAGAACTAACATTATTAATTCATCCTAGACACCTCAATGATTTAGAACACCATCAATTCAACAAATGACTGCGTGGGAAGGACAGTGGACAGTCACATTAGATCTGAAGGTCTAAGAATCAGCCTAGTTCCTAAGGAACTTGCAAGATGTGGTAATCATAAAATAAAGCAGACTGTGGTAGGTATGGTAACTGAGCTGTGAATAAAGGACATTGAGTTTGTAGAATAAAGAGCAATTCATTTAAAATGAGAAAGTTGGGGTGGGGGTGGTTGTGTTTCACTGCGTAGGCGGCATCTGAACCAAAGTCTAAAGAGTGAGGAAGAATTTGAGTGGCTGGAAGAAGTGGGGATGACAGGGAGTGGGGATTCCAGGCAGAAGACCAGCATACCCGAAGGCAGGGAAGTAAGAAGTGTGTGTGGCTACCAGAAATAGCATTCCAGTGAAACCCTGATGCACAGGGAACATGAGGGAGGGAGGCTAGAAAGGCTGACGCCAAATTCTGAAAGGGTTTAACTAGCCTCTGAAGGAGGATAGACTATACCCTTAAAGGGTGGTTTTAGTTGAAGCAAAACCAGCAACTGGAGTAGAGATTACAGACATAAGCCACTGGAGGCCAAAGGCTGAGAGGAAAGGCTGGAACAATCCACGTTCAACAACACAAATGAGGGACAGTTTGGGCTTGAACCCAATAGCACGCTAGGATAAAAAACAAAGGAATGGCACAGTCATGTGTCCTATGTATAATCTGCAGCCACGAAGTCTAAACTTCCTGAACCACAGGACAGATCAGGATCATTAGGAACACAGGAAGCCTGCATTTAAAATATACTGGAGTTGTGGCTGCCACCTCTGGACAGCTAAGTAAGTCTGGGGAAGCCTCATTAATTATTCTTTTCCACATCAGATGAGAAAGGTGCCAACATTGTAATAAGGTTTGTAACAATGGTGTGAAAACCCAATCATCACACTTGTGAACCACAATGCTCTTTGTTTTGTTAACACGTTCACAATGGAGCCATAATTTGTATGTCTCACACACAGCTGGGTGGCTTGAATCACCGGTGGTACATGTATGATGGGTCCACTTGGTGACTTTTTATTAATTTTATTAGTAAAAAGACCAATAAAGGGGATTACATCTGTTTGTACCACTAGTGATACAAGCCACCTGAAGGGACTGTCATGGTTCAAGCCGGTGAGAAGGTGGTAAAGGCGACTGATTCTTATAGACAGACAAGTATAGAACAACTGAGCCAAAGAACATGACATTTAATCATGTAGGCCATGAAGATATGGAAATTGAAGATAATGTCTACATTTGTTTCTGGGATTCTTGGTGGATAAACCTACCCTAACAAACTTGGGGAGAGAGGAGGAGGAGGATGTTGGGTTATAAACATTTGTGAAGAATTCATAATGTCCATAAGGAAGTGAAAATACAGGTCTGAGATAAAGCCCCTGGGGCAGATGACGCAAGGAGCTGGAACATGTTAGTCCTCAAGAAGCAACCTGGCCAGGGGAAACACGCTGCTTTCCAGCCGCATGCTACCATTGCGTCCCACTGTGTCCTTCCTGCCAAGCCCAGTGGGTATATTCCGGCTGTCAAAGCATGTCATATTTCACCCAAGTATCACCCTCCCATTTGGCTTTGCTGCTGCTTTTTTTTTTTAAGCGTTGCTTCTAAAACGAGTATTACAGGAAGAAGCAGCAAACAGGTAACAGAATAACTGGCATTTTATGAGAGGCACAAAACAGAAGAGAAGAGAAGGAAATCCAGACAAAACTGGACAGCCCAGAGGTATCTCAGGCATATAAATTCTAAAAGGAGCATTTTACTAAAACCTGAGCAAATTAATGGAGCAAAGGGAAGAATGAGCTGGTTACCCCACGCATCCTGTTTCGTTGGTTTTTCTGTCCTTACCTGCAGAGACACCAGAGTGCAAAGCCAAGTCCACAGTAAGGGTCAAGGCAGATGGCGATCTGCCGGGAAGAATACAACTCACACTGGAGCTTGATGGCTCTACAAAGAGCGTTAACGGCAGAGTGGGACATCTAGAAAGTAAGGGACATGGAAAAGGGTGGAACTGGAATTCCACACACAAACAGCTTTGAAAAGTTTCAATTCCCCGAAGTCCTCAAATGGTGTACACACACACACACACATATATATATTTTTTAATGGTGTATATTTTTATTGCCTCAAAACCTAATCTAAATCTAAATTAAGGCAACTAATGAACATCTGTTCATTAGTTAATACTAAATTTTATGATATATGAACTTACGATTGTGACCTGAAGTAGGATTTGTATTATCGCTCAGCTTCTATGCTAGGTTTGGACCCTTCATAATACAGATTCCTTGGGATAACTTATTCCGGAAGAGCCAATGTGTTTATTTAAATATAGCAGGGACCCTTGATCCTCCGCCTACTGGCCGCTAGTTCAACCAGCTGGCCTCCGCATCAGAAGTCCCAGGGGCAGCAGTCATCTCTATTTACTGCAGCCTGGCAGCTGACCAGCTTTCGGTGAGCGTATACATGCAGACTACTTTACCTTCACTCCTGTCAGCATGCCAGTTGTGGAGACGCTGAAATCAAGATATGCCAGCATCTCGGGAGTGGGTGGTTTATACAGCTGAGGCAACTTTTTCCTGGGTAAATCATCTGCAATGAAAAGAAAAAACTCAATTAGACATGCCGGAACATGAAAATCATTGCTCTTCAACTGGTTTTCTGTGGCTTTGCTGTGGCCAAATTTAGCTTCTGGGATTTGTGAAAGCTTGGGCTTCTCCTATTTAACCAAGCAGCTCATGAATTTCACTCTGAGGGAGGATGGGGTTGAGGACACCACTAGAAAATATAAACAAGCAAATCTACATCAGGTGAATTCATTTAACAGACGCTTAGTAAGGGGTAATATAGCACGGTAAGAAGCAGACTGCTGGTCTTTAAATCCCAGCTTTATTTTATGAGCTATGTGACCTCAGAGTTATTTCACCTGTGTGTGTGTGTGTGCGCGCACATGCGCGCACTACTGGGAATGGAACCTGGAGCCTTTTTGGGTCAGGATCTTGCCAAGTCACTAAACTGACCAAGATGGGCTCGAACTTATGATCCTCTTGCCTTGGCCTCCCAGGAGCTGGGATTACAGGACCACCAGAATGCCTGGAGCCACCTTTTTAATGAATACCACCTAAAATTCACAGGTTATGGTTTTCAAATTATTTTCATATCATATTGCTAGATCTTCCCAATAAACATGTAAGTCAGTCAGGGAGTCAGTATATAGCAAAGGGTCACCCCAGTCAACGCTGTACAGGCAGCAAGCATTAGTGAAGCTCACACCCATATCTTCTGACACCTGACACCTTGTCCACTGTTGTTTCAACTATGTCAGTTCTAGAAGTCAAGGGCTGGACTGCCTCAGTATTTCATTTGGCCTTACATGGATACATAGTCACAGCTGGTGACCACCTCTGGATGACAAAAGTAACAGCAAGATACTTTGTGTATTTATTTTTGAGGCAAGGTCTCACTAAGTTGCTAAGCTGCCCAGGCTAGACTCTAATTTATGATTTTCCTGCCTCAGCCTCCCAGAGTGTTGGGATAACAGGTGTGGACCACCACACCAGGCCAAATACCCTGTTTAAAGAGCTCTTAGAGTACCATGAACTGGTTCTCTGCATCTGATTTCTGTCCAGTCCTTTGGTCACACAAGTTGAACAACTGTTAGCTTTTGTGTTCCTTCAAAGTGAAGGGAAAAAAATGAAGAAACAAAGACCTTTCAAGTACAAACTAGCTATTCATGACCACTAAGCCAGCACCGCAGAAAACACTTACAGGAATCCTTACACAGAGGAGGAAGAGTAGATAAGCTAGTGAGAGTCAGGAATTAAACATCAGAAAGACAAGATGACAAGAATTAATACATACCTTTCTATATAACTCTAAATGTAAATGTACTTAATTCTCTAATTAAAACACTAGCAGATCAGATTAAAAAAAACAAGACCTAACTCTGCTGCTTGCAAGGTTTTCTCCCTGAGTTAGCAGATGGAATGTGTTTCAACATAAAAGCTGTGTAAATGTGCCTGGCATGAGAATGCAGAAAACCCCAGGGGGCGAATGTTCTTGTTTCTGCAACAGCTCTGGAGAGAGACTTCTTCCCCTCACCTGTGTCAATGATGGTCGGCCAGGTTTTCACATCCACAGCTGCGGCTGCCTCCCGAGACCTTAGCAACCTCATTAGGGTCTGCGTGGTAAGAATACAGGCTGCTTTGCTGACCTAGAAATCAGACAGACAGCAATGAGCAGCTCTGGCTGCTGCCAAAGACAACTTGCACCCATACTGGACAGGGTACTATTAACTTTTTAAAGAACAAGGCTGATGTGTGCCTTGGCATTTTTACTACTGTAAATGTGAAATGTTTAATTCTTTCAGAATGATGGGCTTTTCCCCCAGAAACAAGTTAGAGCTTACAATAGTGATTCTCAAATACTTCTTAGTTATACTCTCAGTATGGGTTCCTGCAATCCCAGATTTCATCGAGACCAGAAGAGAATGAGGATTTCTGTATGCTTGGAGAATGAGAAGAGCCAGTGTTTGCCACAGTCTAGTGAAGGGGGAGACGGAGCAGCCTGAGCACTGCACTGATCACAGGATGCAGACTGAGGCAGAAGCTCCCACTACACTGAGTGTGGAAATGCAAAGTGACCTACTTTGCACAACAGGAAAAAAGTCCTCTCCCCGCTTTTCTGGCCCACGTTATAGGATACAGCAAGGGGTTCTGCTGAATTAAACTTTGTAATAAAATCGTTTATGAAGAACACTGCTTTTATGCCGCTGACAGAGCAGTAATTCTCAGAGAAACAAATGTTACATGAATTAGAATTCTGTAACCTTTCTGTCCATTGGCTAACACCGCCCTGTGCGCCCTGTGCACTGATGTCCATTAGGGTGAGATGCAGTACAGATGTATTTCATTTCACTTCTTAAAACTGGTAAAAACTTCACCACATACTCCAGAAAAAGGTTCAGATGTCTCCTCTTCTCTTTTTCCTGGCAGTGCGGAGGATCCAACTAAGGGCCTTGCACAGGCTAGATGAGTGCTCTACAGCTGGGCTACATGCCCCAAGTCCTGAACATCTTTCTTTCCTTTTCCCTTCTGCAGCACTGGAGTCAGGCCCAACGCCCTCATACTGAAATGTATGGCCAGCACAGTTGGGTTCAAACTTGTGCTCCTCCTGCCTCCGCCTCACCGTGTGCTGGGATTACAGGTGTGTGCACCACACCCAGCCCTGGACATCTTTTACTGCAACACCAACTGAAATTACAAACCTAAAAGTGATCTGATATTAGGGAGAATTCAGAGCTTGGTGTGTAAAATTACCTTGGTTACTGTGCAGGAAAAATATCAGACAATTATTTTTGCTTGTTTTTCAGACAGGGTCTCGCTATATAGTTCAAGCTCGCCTTAAACCTACTATGTAGCTCCAGCTGGCCTCAAATTTGCAGCGATCCTCCTGCCTCAGCCTCCCAAGTGCTGGGAACACAGGAGTGAGCCACCACACCCAGCAGATAACATGTTTTGTGAAGGGGAGGACAAGTTTTAGGAAGAATTATTAATGATGGCTTTACCTCCTAAATGTTCAAGATTAATTGTGTATCTCCCCAATAACTACTTTTTTACAATTCCTTTGCTGAACAACAATGGTCACATTGGCTAGATTAAAGAATAGGAAATATGTTTTATGAGGAAAATGTGACTTTTTCTTGTAGTCCTGGGGACTGAACCTAGGGCCTCTGTACCAACCTCATCCCCAGCTGTTTTTCTTTCTTTTTTTTTTTTTTGAGACAAGGTTTTGTTAAGTTGCCTACACTGAGCTCAGACTTGCCATCCTCTTGCCTCAGTCTCCTTGAGTGCAGGGATTATAGGTATGTGCCACCATGCCAAGCTAAAATTCGATTTTTTGGTTTTTTTTTTTTTTTTTTTTTGAGACAGAGTCTCACTATGTAGTTCAGGCTGCTCTTCAACTCACTATGCAACCCAGGCTGGCCTCAAACTCACAGTGATTCTCCTGCCTCAGCCTTCCAAGTGCTGGGATTACAGGCGTGAGCCACCATGCCCGTCTTTTTTTTTGCTTCTTGAGACGAAGTCTCACTATGTAGTCCAGGCTGGCCTTAACTTGTGGTGATCCTCCTGCCTTGGCCTTCAGCGTGCTGGAATTACAGGTTGTGTACCCCCACACCCTACAAAATCTGACTTCTTGACTCAATGGAACTGGAAAATTATTAAGGATCCTTAGTTGTTTGAGTCTGGGCTTCATGAGACGAGGACAAAGCAAGGTACAGCTGGTACTTACATCCACAATCATGCGGACAGTAGGCAGTGTGGCGGTAAGGTTCTGGGCATGAGGAGGCCGGACAGTCACAGGTATACACCCTGCATACAGGCAGCCATAGAAAGCAGCAATCAACTCGATGCCTGCAAGACAGAAGGCCCGGTCAGGAGAATCACTACTAATTGCTAAGAAGGCAGGAGTGGTGGCAGATGGCTGTAATCCCAAAACACAAGAGGCTGAGGCAGGAGGATCTCTGTGAGTTCCAGGTCAGCCCAAACTACAAAACAGCCTAAACTGTCTCAAACAACAACAACAATAACAAACCCCAAAACAGAATCACTAAGAAACTCAACGCAGATCTTAGAAAACCAGTTTATAAAATCAAGCCAGATGGTTATTAGACCACAAATTTAACAAAATGCTGGAAGATACTTTAAAAATTAAAAGAAAGTGAAAGTGAAGAAGCATATAAAACAATTTAAAACTACAGAGAGAAGCCAAGAATAAATAACAAAAAAGAAATTAGAAGTAAACTCTTGACAGACACTTGCAGGTATGTTAAGTGTTATTAACTGACATTATTTACAAAAAATAACTGCAAAAATCAGGCCTGTTTACAAGGGGAATAAAAGGATGGAGGAAACAGAGACGGGGACACCTGAGCTTTCATTAAATATTTGGAAGGCTGCCATAGAAAAACCACTTGGACTCCTTAGATGTCACTGTACCAACGGGTGTGACCTGTCGCATTATGCACAGCTGTGCCTGGCCTCAGAGCACATGTTGGAGCGTTCCGGGAAGTAAGGCGGTTCAAGCATTCGCTCACTGTGTATTCAGTAGTTCCTGGGCACCTTCTGGGCCAAGGACTGATAGGACTCTACGTAAAGCAGATCCGGCTGGAGCAGAGTCACCACCTGCACAGCTCCGCGGGCTGCAGCTTGGGCCTTGTACCCAGGAAGGTACTGTGTCCTGGCTGAGGTGTCTGTCTCCTCCCATGTACAATATTAGTAATGGAGCCTGGAGCCCCGTCTGCCAATAAGCAAAGACTTACCGGGTGGGTAGAGCAGTACCACATTGTCTCCTGCATTCAGACGTCCCTTGTCGCCCAGAACTGACGCGATCCTCTCCGCTCGCTTATGAAGCTGAAGACAGCTGGCTGTGCACACAGTAGTTCCCTTTAAATGGAAGAAGCGCACGCTGATCAAAGTTCAGCAAGATGGCTGGACGACACCAGCACTTGGGGGCAGAGGCAAGAGGGTCACGAGTCACTGCCCAGCGGGAATGGCCCTGGGTTCAATCCCCAACACCGCGAAACAAACGGACAAATAGCTCAGTGAGGAAATAAACAGGGCGAGTGCAGCCAACATGACATCCTACCTAAAAGGCTTGTGATTTGGCAGATCACCGTTTGTGAAAGATTAGTGGAAATTCCCCTAGTACCAAAAGCCAGATGGGGGACTGCTTTCCTTTTTCCATGTCTGTAGGTGCCCATGGTATATTCACATTAACTTAAATCAAATATGTTTATTTACTTAAAGTTTTCCCTGCTTAAAGTGATTTTAAAAATACACATAGTTTTTTTGGGGGGATTGCTGGGGATCGAAGTCAAGGCCTAGAGCTTGCTAGGCAAGCGCTCTACCACTGAGCTAAATCCCCGACCCCCCCCAAATACACACAGTTTAAAAAAAATCTATGTGAGGAGATAAGAGTAGAGGGAAATTAAAGGAACTCAAAATACAGTAGAATGAGGCAGGCAGGAAGATAAGGTCAAGATAGTAAGCGTTGATTGTGAGGGTTGCATCCATTTGCTGGGCATAAAACACAAATTTGGTTCTGAGTTTACTAACATTAAAGATGTAAACAAAAACAGTAATTGGAATCTACTAGCTAATAATAAATATTAGGAGATGAGGAAGTGGGGAATTTTTCCTGATTCTGAGAATAATTTCTCCTGTGGACCTTCACAAAGTTTTACTAAGCTAAGCTTTTGAAGCCTCTTCCCCTTGTAAAAATAGCACACGTACAGAAAAGTATAAAATATACATGTAGTTTAATGAGAAACTACCAAGCTGGCATCAGTGCAAGCAGCAGCACGACAAAGGGAAGATCACTGGGCAGCTCAGAAGCATGCACGGGTCCCCCACTCACAGCACTCTTTCCCTCCACAGATAACCATCATCTTGACTTTTCTGTTAATCACTGATTCCTTTGTCTCTCTCTCTATATATTTTTGTCTGTGTATTTTTAACACACATGAAATTTCTGGAGGCATATAAATGAATTATATTGTATATACTCCTTTGTGCTAGTTCTATCATTCAGCATGAAGCACCATCTTGCTGGTGTATGTAGGTATAGTTCTTCCATATTTACTGCTGTGTAATATTTCCCTATATGAAGAAGTGACAATCATTCATCTATTTTACTGCTGATGAACATTGTCATTTCTGGACATGTATCATGGACTCATGATGCTTAAATACATGAGTTTTGATAGAGTACAGACCTAGAAATTTAACTTGAGGTCAGCAGGTTGCCAAGCTTCAACTGTACTGGACAATGGCAAACTGTATTCCACATGGTTGTTCTCTATCTAGCATGCTAGTCCAGATAATTTTATAATGGATAAAAATCTCACAAAATACAAGTCTCTTGAAAAACTTTTTAATTTGATTAATATAAGAGAGTACTAAAATGAGTATATATTATATATAATTTTACATACAACAATTTTTTAAAAAAGCAGCATCATACTGTATCACCTGTCAAAGGTTGTATAGTGTGTTGGCTAGCGAATATATGCTGGGTGTGGTGGCACACACCTGTGATCCTAGCACTTGGGAGGCTGAGGCAGGAGGACTGCTGTGAGTTCCAGGCTAGCCTGGGTTACACAGCGAGTTCAAAACTGGTCTGAACTACATAGTGAGACCCTATCTCACAAAAAAAACCCCCCCAAAAAACAACAAAAACGAAAAAGAAAAAAGCAATGGTTCTCAGTGTTTTTAATGACTCATCACTAAGATGCTGTTATGGCTTGTATATAGGCATTCCCCTAAAGCCTTGTGTGGTCATAGGTGGAACTTTTTAGTGCTGGCTAGAATTAGGGTGTGTGAATGTGGATTCAAAGTGTGATACTGGGATTAAAGGTGTGGATAATGGAAGCCCCACCCTGGGTGTGGGTGGCACCAATCAACAGGCATATAGTTTGGATGGAATATAACAGGAGAGAGGGAAAATGGGCTTGCTGCTGCTGGTGCTGCTTGCTGCTCACTGCCTTTGGCCTGCCATACCATGAACTGTTTCCACTGTGTGATGCCCTCTGCCATGCCGCCCTGCCTTGGATCCAGCTGACTACTGACTGACACCAGTACAAACCATGAGCCAACATAAAGTTTCCTCCTTTAATAGGTGTTGGGAGCTGCAAGAAAAGTAACTAAAACAGATTTACAGCATATTCTTATCAATAAATTCTGTCACTGTAAAAATTTTCCAACCATAAAATGTAACCAAGATAAAAACTATTAGACTGTTGGGTCCAGGGACCAACAGGGGTGGTTCAGGTAAATCCCCTAAGAGATCCAACAGGACCTTCCATCCTCCCTGCTGATGAGAAATACTGCTGCAAGATGGTCATGGTACTTCAGGTTGTGACTGAGCCATTAAAACAAAATTCTACAGACTTCCAGAGAATGGGTATCTTTTAAAAAGAGAATATTGTAGTGAACCACCCATTAGAAACCAGTAGTTAAATGTACTCTTTTAAATTTTGTTTTTTTGGAGACAGAGTCTAAATTGTTCAGGCTGGCCTGGAATTCATGATCCTCCTACCTCAGCCTACTGAGTGACTGAGATTACAGGTATGAGCCACAGCATTCTGGCAAACACTCTCTTAAATAACTTTCAATTTGATTTTTGTCTGATAGCAATAAATCCTTTAAATACCTACTAAAAAGAAGTTCAGTTTCTAAAATGTTTGTGTAAAAGTCACTTTTTCCTGGCAAAAATCAAATAATTAAAAGTCAAATTGGATAAAATACTAAGGAGTACAATGCATTTTACATTCTTGTAATTGCACCACTAGCCCCAACACTCTTATTAGAACTGAATAAAGAAGACTTGTTGCAGAACAAGACAGTATTTTAAAAAGCACTCTGGGAAGTCTCATTCAACCTTAAAGTGACTGCACAACCTATCCTCATATATCAAAACAAGGAGAAACCAGTAACTCCTTCTCTATAGGTGGTAACGAATAATTCCTAATTAAAAAGGACTCTGAGACATGCTAAAATACTCCCATAGGAGTCAGCTGATTAGATGTGCAATTGAATTTCTCATACCTTGGCGTTTAACAGCATGAAGAGGACGTGGTCAGGAGTTGCCTGGGCTCGCCACTGCAGAATCTCTGCCAGAAACTGGTGCTGAAGTCATAAAGCAGGAAAATAGGTCAGTGATTTTCAAAAACTTGTATAATACATCCTTCTTCTGCTACGTGAAGTGTAAATTATGTCCTTGACCCGGTTAAAAAGTCAACACTTACCTTCCTCACTAAATCATTCTCCTCAATTTGCCCCAGATCTCTTCCGGCAGCTTGTGCTATGCGTTTCCCAGCAACCAGATTCCCGACCATCACAGAAGCAGGACCAACACCTGGAAACATGCAAAAATCAACTCGTTCGACACAGCAATTCAAGCTTCACATCCCAAAACACTTACAGACTGACTAAAATTGGTTAAAATGTTCACTTAACAAGGCTGGTGGAACACTCTTCTGGGTAGCAGGACGACAGCAGTAAGCGGGACAAAGGGCCTGACTGCGGCAGGAAAGACAGCCAAGAAATCCACAGAACAGCCAGGGCTGAAGGAGCAGGGGACACTGCAGTTCGCGCATATGGAGAAATTTCACTCTGAGGAGCCCACAGCTGGCTGTACTGGTTCCTAATGATAAATAGTTTCATTAGCTCCCCTCACAATACAATCCTCAAAGACAGCTTCACATGAATGAGTATCTAGTTTGGAGGAAATCTGTCATCTAAGAGGTCTGGGAGCAAGTTTATCAGGGATACCA